>SKCR01033920.1:0-43089 GCA_019454045.1 Zanthoxylum bungeanum | reverse complement strand
ATGTCTGATAACTGATGATCGTGTCTATATCTTGTAACTGTCGTCTTTATGGTGAAGTTCATGAATTTGGATTCTCTCTTGACTCTTGTAACTGGTGTCCGTTGGTTATCTTCATGTTAACGGGTTTGGCCCATGAGGCTTCCTTGTATGGAATTTCTGTTTATATGCTGAATCTGCTAGTGGGCTTCAGAGTCGGTGGTTGGTTTTGGGTTAAATGTCGATTTTACCCCTGGGCCCAAATTTGGCCCGTACATATATATATATATATATATATATATATATATATATATATACAATATATATATATTGTTTTTAAATTTTAAAAAATTATGTTATATATAAATGGTGCGTTTGATACACTGTATTATATTAAGATATATTATATTATTTAATAGATGATGTATTGTATTAAAATGTATTTAATAGTATTGTAATATATTAATGTTGTAATTGTGTTGGTACTATACTAAATGTATTGAAATTATATTTTAATTTTGTTTTAATCTTAATATTTATATAATTTTTAATAATATTTTTTAATATTATATATATTTTAATATTAATTTATTTTTAATACTATTTTTATATTTTTTAATATTAAATATTTTTTTTATTTTTTTTTTAATATAATATTAATATTTTATTTTTATATTTTAATAATATTTTTTATTTTAGTATTAAAATATTTTAATTTTAATATAAAGAAGTAAGTTGATAATTTTAAAGACGGAAATTTTTTTTTTTTGACATTTTCAATATATTACGTCATAACACAACTCCTGTTATCTCGAACATTATATCATGTGAGGATATATATGTAATCTCTCTCACAAGCAGGCGGGTCCCGCACAATAAATTCATGCTGCGTTATCATTGTCACTACCAACACTGTATTACATTATTATACGGACATCGTAATCCAAACAAGTCCAAATTATCCTCGACTTTTGTGACGCTTTTTGAAAGGATGAACTAGATTGAGCGTATAAAGCAGAGCCTAAAAAGCAAACAGTAGCAGACGAATCTCTCTAAAATGTTAAAAAGCCACCGAGAAATCATCAAAACTGGGAGCTCCTAAAAAATTTAAAGCTGAACTGTTAGGGTTGGTGCTCTGAGCGCCAATTTCCTATGTATTTCCTTGTAAATACTTTTGTATATATTTTATTAATGAATAAAATAGACAGTTTCTGTAATATAAATTCTTTTATTATATGGTAAAGACGTAAATGACCATAGAATAATTGGTTATGATACAGTTGCAAAAGCGTCGCAACTGACATTGAGTAGTATCATAACAATGTCATTCTTTAACTGTTCCTGGTCAAGGTTTACAATTACTTGGTCAGTAAGTAAACCCGTTGAGACTGGTACGTGTCGTATATTGGAATGTTGGATTCTAATGGTTTCTCAATGAACCATGAGTCTTGGGAGACTCGTATAGACATGTAGGTGTTTATATTGGATAAACACTGAACGACTCACTGAAGATTCTTAATAGATGGTACACCAACGTCAATAAGAATCTTCTCGGGTTGAGTGAGCATAGTGATCCTCAGACTTGAGGTACCACTGTGGATATATGAGGTATCCTCCACACTTTGATGGCAGTCACGTCACCGATCTATTTAGATCAGACCTCCGCCTGTTCGTTGGGTGTGGACTGATCCTCATGATATCCTGTGTGTATCAAGAAAGGATCTGTCAGTTCTGTGTACAGAGCATAGGTATCCAAATTAGCAATTGTTAAAACCCATGGGCCCGTGGTACACTGTAGAAATTAGTTCTAAGTGTTATTTTAAAAGATTGCTAATAGTTTCGTCGACGGGATTATACCTAAAGAGATTTGACGTTTATATCTATATCTCTGGGATAATCCGGATACCTGTGACGGAAGGATTATACGTATGCGGTGACCTCGACCTGTATGGTTCAGGATTTTATCCGTGTTCGTCATAATTTACGGGTGGGTAAATTATGGACACGAAATTGGATTTCGTGACGGATATGCCTAAACCTAGAGAGTCTCACTAATGAGATATACTCGTTGGGCACTAGGGCAACTTTTATAAATAATATTGATTATTTATAAATCGTTTAACGGTTAAACGAAAATACATGCTTTTGGCCATTTATTAAATATTGAATTATGATATTTGATATTTATAATTAATATATGTATTTTGATTATTTAATGTAAATATAATACATATATTTTGAGATATTTATATTTAATTATTTATTTATTCAATTGTTGGATAATTAAATAATTAAATATTAAATACTCTTTTACTTATAAAGATAAGACAAATGGCATTTTTTTTTATTGGAAAATTTGGCCATTTAAATTGGTTATTTTGGCATTGTTTAATTGGTTATTATGAGATAAGTATTGACTTATTTTTGGTATTTGATACCACAAATATTAATTAAATATTTTCCAATTAATTAAAACAAAAATTGAAATTTGTGGATATTATTTATTCTTCAATTTTCGGCAATTGAAGGGAAATATATAAACCTTTTTTCTTTTTTGTTTTTCACAACAACAAACCCTAAAACTCAAATACAAAAACAGAGAGCAAGAGGAAAAGAAGAAAAGAAGAAGAAACTTTGAAAATCTAGCATTTTAGTAAGCTTTTCTTCACCTTTTCTTTTATGAAAAATGTTTCTACAATACTAGGCTTTAATATGATTAGCTTAGTTTGTTCTCTACTCTTTCATGGATGATATTTGATGTTTTGGGAACTTGAATGAAGATGAAAGCATGTATAATTAATTAGATTACTTAAATTAGCTTATTAAGTAATCTTTATGCCATATTGATGGATTGTTGCCATTCTAGAGTTTAGTAGCCACTCATGGTAAACCTAGAATTGTTCTTAGTATATTTCATGATGGTGAGACTCAATTGGTGTTGGAAAATTTGAATTAAAGCATTGAATTTAATTAATTTGGTGGTAATTGATTAATTTGTGAAATTATTAAATTAGGGTTTCAAACCTTCACCAAAATGGGGCTTTTCATATATGTGATGATTTTAGATGTATATATGATGTATCTAAAATTTGGGAATTTTTGGAATTGATTTGGACATGTTTTGAACATAAAGGACCAAATTGCAAATTCTTGAAAATTGAGGGACCTTTCTGCAATTTCAGTAAAACTGTTTTCTGAAATTGTAAAACTGAATTTTTATGTTTCAGACATAAATAAATCATTTTAGAATTGATTTAAAATCAATTAAAATTGTTATGAATAATTTTGGAGTAAAATGATTAAAATTCAAAATTTGGGGCAAATTGGTAATTAATAAAAAAATCTGTTTTTGGGGTAAAATTTCAGTTATTGAACATTGTGTAATTGAAATAAATTAGTTTATTTTAATTACCCAAAAGAAAATTAATTGAAATAGGAAAATTTTGATTTTCCGCGATCCGCTGCGTTTACCCGAATTACCACCCGAAACCCCAACAAAAATGGTATCAGAGCAGGTCTGAACCTCGAAACATAGTATGAATAAGCCCTTAAATTCATTGTTTTAATTATGTTCTTACATGATACATGCTTATATTTATTTAATTTGATTAAATTAAATATATTTCATCTTTGCGGAAAATCCTTTTTTTAATAAGGTTGTGAAAGTAGTATGTATTGGATACATATTTCTTGGTCCGTCTTGTCAATACGGTTTGTGGATATCTGTTCTATGACTGCATCTGAGATCGTGCCAAAGCTGTGAGGGTGTAGTTGATAGAAATTTATCCACACTGGATGTATATGTGATACTAGACAAATCCAAGCGAAAGCGGAAATCCTGAACGTGCCAAAGCTGTCAGGACTACGCAAGTATCTTGAATTTGTCATTGACAAGTTTAACCTTGGTACGCCTCCTTGTGAACGTGCCAAAGCTGTCACAACGAGAAACGGCCAGGACCGGAATCCAGGAGTCACTATTGAGTGATTGACAATGTGTTGTCTACCTAATGAATATACGTAGGCGAGAACGTGCCAAAGCTGTGAGCTGAAATATATTCATGGGATCCACCTTTCGCTATTAAATTTAATTTGATTAATTGTTTGATTGCATTCTGTTTGGGGATTACAGTATTGCATGTTATAGTGGGAGGGGCATTTTTAGATTAAAAATCCATGATCTATTTATGCTTTATTTGATTTATATTATTATGAAACTGTTATGTCTGCTAACTGTTATTCGCTGTCTATATGATAGATTTGCGATGGCGGCACCTGCTTCTAATCCTTTTGCCCGTATACTAGATACGAATAAGCTTAAGGGCGCCGAAAACTTCGCAGATTGGGATTTAGATCTGAGAATTGTTCTTGGGTCTGAACAAATAGAATATGTGTTGGAAGGTCCGTTGCCTCTGGCCATACCTGATGATGCCACACCTGAGGAACACGAGACTCTCCGTAAATGGAAAGATGATGACAGACGTGTCAAATCATATATTCTCAGTTCCTTGGGATCGGATCTTAAGAGTCAATATTTTGGATTGCCTGACGCATATACTATGATGACACGGTTGAGAGAATCCTTTATGAACAAAGAGCAAGTCACTGTTCATAAGATTGCTATGGAACTGTTCCATGCAAAATTAGAAGAGGGACAGGCTGTGAGCCCTCATGTGCTTCATCTGAACGATTTGATCGAACAGTTGAGACGCTACAATTTCCCTCTTAATGACACTTTAGGACGAAGTGTCATTCTGATCTCATATCGCTGATGTCTCTACCGTGTGTCATCGCCAATTTGTGATGTATTCAAGGGAATACTTTACCAAGAACTGCATCAGATGCTAGTTCAGCGGAGGAAGTAGAATGTACGACCGTTCCTAAACACCGACCCGCGTTCCTAAACCACTGCTCTTCCCGCTTCTTCCCATTCTAAACATAAAGGGAAAGAAGAAGAAGGGAAGAAGAAGAAGGGTACAAATCTTCCACCCCAGGGTAAGATAGCCAAACCCAAGAGAGCTGCCGAAGACAAATGCCACCACTGCAGCAAGATTGGCCACTGGAAACGGAACTGTCCTGACTATCTGGCGCAAATCAGAAAGGAAAGAGCATCTACTTCAGGTACTTTTATTTTTCCCATTATTGATATCTCTTTAGCTTGTGAAGCTATGTCATCCAGTTGGATTTTGGATTCTGCTTGTCCAATTCACATTTGTAATTCGTTGCAGGTGCTGAAGGGAAGTAGACGGCTGAAATCTGGGGAGATGCAATTGCGGTTCGGGAGTGGCGACTCTTTGGATGCAGTTGCTGCGGGCTTATGCGAGATTCCCCTGCCCAGTGGGAGCCTTTTGTTGCATGACTGTTTTTTGTACCTGGATGTGTTGCGAACATCATATCGCTTTTTGTATTAGATACTGATGGCTATAATGTAAATATTAAGAACCGTTCTTTGTATTTATATGATAGATATAATGTTCAGATCCTTGTTTGTCCAAATGAGCACGGTCATTACATTTTGCACACCACTCAAGATATCTTTAATGCTGGAATTAATAAACGTAAAGTATCTGATAAAATAATACTGAACTTTGGCATATGAGGTTGGGTCATATAGGCGTGAAACGCTAACCCAGTTGGTTAGGAATGGTTTGATACCGGATCTCACCATTGAACCTTATCCAACTTGTGAATCTTGTATTCGGGGTAAAATGACCAAAGCCCCATTTTCAGGTGTAGGACACCGAGCATCTGACTTATTGGAACTAATACATTCTGATGTATGTGGTCCATTGAGTCTAACTACTCACAGTGGTTTTTCCTACTTCGTTACCTTTACCGATGATCTTTCACGGTATGGTTATGTTTATTTGATGAAACAGAAATAGGAAACCTTTGAAAAGTTCAAGGAATTCCGAAATGAAGTAGAAAAACAAACTGGTAAATATATTAAATGTCTTCGATCTGATCGGGGCGGTGAATATATGAGCCATGAGTTCATTGATTATTTAAAAGAGAATGGGATTCTCGCTCAATATACTCCTTCGGGTACTCCACATCTCAATGGAGTGTCCGAAAGGAGAAATCGGACTTTATTAGATATGGTTCGATCGATGTTGAGTTTTACAGATTTGCCCTATTATTTATGGAGTTATGCTCTTTTGACTGCTGCACATCTTTTGAATAAGATTCCTTCCAAAGCTGTTTCCAGAACTCCATATGAGATATGGACTGGTAGGAAACCGAATCTTAATTATGTCAAGGTGGCTCAGCAAGATAAGCTTTTGCCTCGAGGGCAGGAGTTTAGGTTTGTTGGATATCCTTCAAATACGAAAGGATATTTATTCTATGATACTGAGCGTCGAAGTGTGTTCGTAGCTCGCTTTGCAAAATTTCTTGAGAAGGAATTTTTGTCTGAAGGAGGTAATCATAGACAGGTTGAACTTGATGAAGTACAACCTGGAACCAACGAACCAGTGGAGGAACATGATGTTCAAATAGATGAAGGGCCTTCAACACACACACTCCGTAGGTCTCAAAGGGTACCTAGACCTCCCGAACGCTTGTCTTTGATACAAGAAAAGAGTCTGGATGTTCTCTTAGTTGAAGAGACTGACCCTTATACCTATAGAGAAGCGATGTTGGACATCGACTCCGCGAAGTGGCAAGAGGCCATGAAATCAGAGTTAGACTCTATGCATCAGAATCAAGTCTGGGACTTGGTTCCGCTTCCTGAAGGAATTGTTCCTATCGGCAGTAAATGGGTTTACAAGCGGAAGCGTGGGCCTGACGGAAAGGTTGAAACCTTTAAGGCCAGACTGGTAGCTAAAGGTTACACGCAGCGACCTGGAGTCGACTACGATGAAACCTTTTCACCAGTTGCGATGCTAAAGTCTATAAGGATTTTATTGTCTATTGCTGCTTATCATGATTATGAGATTTGGCAAATGGATGTCAAAACGGCTTTTCTTAATGGGTTTTCTTGATGAAGAAATCTATATGGAACAGCCGGAGGGTTTTGTATCCAGCGAAACCTCAGGCATGGTTTGTAAGCTTAAGAAGTCCATTTATGGACTTAAACAAGCTTCGCGAAGTTGGAATCTTCGATTCGATGAGATTATTAGATTGTCTGGTTTTCTCAAGAATGCAGAAGAATCATGTGTGTACCAGAAGGTCAGTGGGAGTATGATTGTATTTCTAGTTCTTATGTTGATGACATCCTAATCATTGGGAATGATATAGGAATGATGCAAGGCGTCAAAGCTTACCTCTGTAAGAATTTCTCCATGAAGGACCTGGGTGAAGCTTCTTATATCTTGGGTATAAAGCTCTACAGAGATAGAGACAGGAAGCTGATTGGGTTATCCCAATCGTCGTACATTGATAAGATCTTAGAACGGTATAATTTTGTTAACTGTAAAACGGCAAACATACCGTTCAGACATGGCATTCATCTTACGAAGAAGATGTGTCCGCAAACAGAAGATGAGAAGATTAGAATGTCTAATCAACCTTATGCTTCGTGTTTGGGTAGCATAATGTATGCCATGTTATGTACGAGGCCTGATATTAGCTACGCGGTTAGTGTAACCAGTAGATACAGTCTAACCCAGGAAATGACCATTGGATGGCTGTTAAACATATCTTGAAGTATCTTAAAGGTACTAAAGATAAGTTTATCATTTATGGAGGAAATGAACTGCAGATTAATGGGTATACGGATTCTGATTTCCAATCGGATCCCGATGATAGAAAAACTACATCAATTCGTATTTACCCTTAACGAGGTGCAGTTTGTTGGAAAAGTTCCAAACAGGGGTCTACAGCTGATTCCACCACAGAGGCGGAATATATTGCTGCTTCGGAAGCTGCAAAAGAAGCTGTTTGGCTTAAGAAGTTTATCACAGAATTGGGAGTTGTCCCAAGTATTGAGAATCCGATTCCACTATACTGTGATAATACTGGTGCCATTGCGCAAGCAAAAGAACCGAGGGCGCATCAGAAGTCGAAGCATGTGGAACGAAAGTACCACATTATTCGAGAGATTGTGTCGCGAGGTGACATTGTCGTGTGCAAAGTTCCTAGTGAAGATAATGTAGCAGACCCGCTCACGAAGGCCATACCTCCGAAGTTATTCGATAAGCATGTGGAGTCGATGGGTATTAGATACAATCGATATTGGCACTAGAGCAAGTGGGAGATTTTGTTAGGGTTGGTGCTCTGAGCGCCAATTTCCTATGTATTTCCTTGTAAATACTTTTGTATATATTTATTATTAATGAATAAAATAGACAGTTTCTGTAATATAAATTCTTTTATTATATGGTAAAGACGTAAATGACCATAGAATAATTGGTTATGATACAGTTGCAAAAGCGTCGCAACTGACATTGAGTAGTATCATAACAATGTCATTCTTTAACTGTTCCTGGTCAAGGTTTACAATTACTTGGTCAGTAAGTAAACCCGTTGAGACTGGTACGTGTCGTATATTGGAATGTTGGATTCTAATGGTTTCTCAATGAACCATGAGTCTTGGGAGACTCGTATAGACATGTAGGTGTTTATATTGGATATAAACACTGAACGACTCACTGAAGATTCTTAATAGATGGTACACCAACGTCAATAAGAATCTTCTCGGGTTGAGTGAGCATAGTGATCCTCAGACTTGAGGTACCACTGTGGATATATGAGGTATCCTCCACACTTTGATGGCAGTCACGTCACCGATCTATTTAGATCAGACCTCCGCCTGTTCGTTGGGTGTGGACTGATCCTCATGATATCCTGTGTGTATCAAGAAAGGATCTGTCAGTTCTGTGTACAGAGCATAGGTATCCAAATTAGCAATTTGTTAAAACCCATGGGCCCGTGGTACACTGTAGAAATTAGTTCTAGTGTGTTTTATTTAAAGATTGCTAATAGTTTCGTCGACGGGATTATACCTAAAGAGATTTGACGTTTATATCTATATCTCTGGGATAATCCGGATACCTGTGACGGAAGGATTATACGTATGCGGTGACCTCGACCTGTATGGTTCAGGATTTTATCCGTGTTCGTCATAATTTACGGGTGGGTAAATTATGGACACGAAATTGGATTTCGTGACGGATATGCCTAAACCTAGAGAGTCTCACTAATGAGATATACTCGTTGGGCACTAGGGCAACTTTTATAAATAATATTGATTATTTATAAATCGTTTAACGGTTAAACGAAAATACATGCTTTTGGCCATTTATTAAATATGAATTGATATTTGATATTTATAATTAATATATGTATTTTGATTATTTAATGTAAATATAATACATATATTTTGAGATATTTATATTTAATTATTTATTTATTCAATTGTTGGATAATTAAATAAATTAAATATTAAATACTCTTTTACTTATAAAGATAAGACAAATGGCATTTTTTTTTATTGGAAAATTTGGCCATTTAAATTGGTTATTTTGGCATTGTTTAATTGGTTTTATGAGATAAGTATTGATTATTTTTGGTATTTGATACCACAAATATTAATTAAATATTTTCCAATTAATTAAAACAAAAATTGAATTTGTGGATATTATTTATTCTTCAATTTTCGGCAATTGAAGGGAAATATATAAACCTTTTCTTTTTTGTTTTCACAACAACAAACCCTAAAACTCAAATACAAAAACAGAGAGCAAGAGAGAAAAGAAGAAAAGAAGAAGAAACTTTGAAAATCTAGCATTTTAGTAAGCTTTTCTTCACCTTTTCTTTTATGAAAAATGTTTCTACAATACTAGGTTAATATGATTAGCTTAGTTTGTTCTCTACTCTTTCATGGATGATATTTGATGTTTTGGGAACTTGAATGAAGATGAAAGCATGTATAATTAATTAGATTACTTAAATTAGCTTATTAAGTAATCTTTATGCCATATTGATGGATTGTTGCCATTCTAGAGTTTAGTAGCCACTCATGGTAAACCTAGAATTGTTCTTAGTATATTTCATGATGGTGAGACTCAATTGGTGTTGGAAAATTTGAATTAAAGCATTGAATTTAATTAATTTGGTGGTAATTGATTAATTTGTGAAATATTAAATTAGGGTTTCAAACCTTCACCAAAATTGGGGCTTTTCATATATGTGATGATTTTAGATGTATATATGATGTATCTAAAATTTGGGAATTTTTGGAATTGATTTGGACATGTTTTGAACATAAAGGACCAAATTGCAAATTCTTGAAAATTGAGGGACCTTTCTGCAATTTCAGTAAAAATGTTTTCTGAAATTGTAAAACTGAATTTTTATGTTTCAGACATAAATAAATCATTTTAGAATTGATTTAAAATCAATTAAAATTGTTATGAATAATTTTGGAGTAAAATGATTAAAATTCAAAATTTGGGGCAAATTGGTAATTAATAAAAAAATCTGTTTTTGGGGTAAAATTTCAGTTATTGAACATTGTGTAATTGAAATAAATTAGTTTATTTTAATTACCCAAAAGAAAAATAATTGAAATCGGAAAATTTTGATTTTCCGCGATCCGCTGCGTTTACCCGAATTACCACCCGAAACCCCAACACTAATCCATCTCCCTATTAATGGCGACCCTCTTCTTCTGCACTGCCGGTTAAAGGAATCATCACCGCATAGACAAGTCAGAGTGTTGGTTAGTTTTTGTTTTATTTTTTAAAGTGATTTTTTTAAATCCATTATCAGGAAAAACCACCTGAAGAGGAGAGTGAGATGATGTTCAAAGCGAAATTAGTTGTATCGAAGCACGGACTGCATGGTGATCACCTGATAGGGTCTTTATCATTCGATATCGCTCACATACAAACTCATACAACCTGCCAATAAGGTTATCCAACCCACTAATTATTCATTTTCCTTTTTTTTTTTGTGGTAATGGTTAATTAGAAAAAATTTAACATGTACAGTATCAAATTCAAATCGAAAAAAGAATTAAAAAGCTGATGATTAGTAATTTTCTGGTCACCTGGTTATCACTGAGTAAAGCCGTGTCTAGAGAGATGTTCTATCTATTTGGACACCTGTTCGATATACCTAAGTAGCCATGAAATGATTAAAAAAAATATTTTTGTGCAGTGCATGTGCATTGAAGCTCTTTTTTCTAATCATTTATAGCTAGGTGGCGATGGCTAGGTGAGGTTTGAGTTTTAGAAATTTCTCTCTTGATGAGAATTGAAAATATTGAGTTTCATGTTTTTATTTTTTTTGGGTTTATAGTGATTTCTAATTAACAAAGAGGTTATGTTTCAAATTTCTAAGAATTTGAGTGATTTGCATATATGAAGGGTGTCAACACCCAAGCGAAAAACTGGTGTGTTTGTGCTGCAGGAAGGCTTTGCAGCCGTTTTGTGAACAAGCATATGCTTCGGCATTACCAGAAAACAAACCACTGTTTAACATGAGCTATCGGTATGATCATGAATGAACTTAAAATTTTCTTATTCTCCCTTTTGTTGTCTTTTGGGTATTTTTCTTAATCGGCCGGCATGTTCTGAAATCATTTGTTGTTTTGGAAAGCAGTGACCTTTCTGTTTGGTGCTATGCTTGTGATGCTTATTTGGAAGCTCAAGTGATTCTGAAGTTGGGACCTATTGGTTACATTTTGAAATTTGGAAAAGCTCTGCCACTTCGTACGATTGAGCATCCAAAGGTTGAAGATAAACATAATGAGGGTCATAGCTAATGACAAACATCACCGTTTTTGGAATCAATGTTGGTTAGTTTTTGTTTTAAAGTGATTTAAATCCATTTATTTCAGGAAAACCGACCTGAAGAGGAGAATGAGATGATGTTCAAAGCGAAATCTAGTTGGATCGAAGCTCGGACTGCATGTGATCACCTGATAGGTTCTTTATTATTCGATCTCGCTCACATACCAACTCTTGATACACCCTGCAACAGGTTATCCAAACCCACTAATTATTCATTTTCGTATTTTTTTGTGGTAATTAGATAAATTTATTTTTACGAATTAGAAAAATTGAACATGTAAAGTATCAACTTCAAATCGAAAAGAGAAATTAAAAAGCTGATGATTTGTAATTTTATGGTCACCTAGTTATGACCGAGTAAAAGGTCGTGTCTAGAGCGACGGTCTATCTGTTTGGTCATGCGTTCGAACTCTAGAAAAAGCATTTGTGAAAAAAATGGGGTAATATTTTATACATCACCTTTCACAGATTCTTCTATGGCGGGAGCCTTGTACACTGAATATGACGTTTAGTTATAGCTAAGTAGCCATGAAATGATTAAAAAAACATTTTTAGTGCAGTGCACGAGCATTGAAACTCTTTTTTTGATCATTTTATAGCTAGGTGGTGATGATTAGGTGAGACTTGAGTTTTAGAAGATGCTCTCTTGATGAGAATTGAATATATATTGAGTTTCATGATTTTTTTTGGGTTTATGGTGATTTTCTGAACAAAGTGGTTATGTTTCAAATTTCTAACAATTTGTGTGATTTACATATATGAAGGTGTCAACACCCAAGCGAAAACTGGTTGTGTTTGTGCTGTAAGGAACTGCTTTGCAGCCGTTTTGTGAACAAGCATATGCTTCGGCATTACCAGGAAACAAACCATTGTTTTGCATTGAGCTATAGGTATGATCATGAATGAACTTAAAATTTTCTTATTCTCCCTTTTGTTTGTCTTTTGGGGTATTTTTCTTAATCGGCAGCATGTTCTGAAATCATTTGTTTTTGAAAGCAGTGACCTTTCTGTTTGGTGCTACGCTTGTGATGCGTATTTGGAAGCTCAAGTGATTCTGAAATTGGGACCTATTGGTTACAATTTGAAGTTTGGCACGGCTGCACCATTTCGAACGATTGAACATCCAAAGGTTGAAGATAAGCATAATGAGGGTCATAGCTAATGACAAACGTCACCGTTTTTGGAATTAGTGTTTGTTTTTGTTTTAAAGTGATTTTAAATCCATTTGTTTCAGGAAAACCGAACTGAAGAAGAGGATGAGGTGATGTTCGGAGCGAAATCTGGTCGGATCGAAGCCCGGACCTCATGTCATCACCTGATTGGTTCTTTATCATCCGATCTCGCTCACATACCAACTCTTGATACACACTGCAACAGGTTATCCAAACCAACTAATTCATCATTTTCGTTTTTTGTGGTAATTGGGAAAATTTATCTTTACGGATTAGAAAAATTGAACCTGCACAGTATCAAATTCAAATCGAAAAGAGAAATTAAAAAGCCGATGATCAGTAATTTTCTGGTCACCTAGTTATCAATGAATAAAATGTCGTGTGTAGAGCGATGGTCTATCTGTTTGGCCACACGTTCGAACTCTAGAAAATTCATTTATGAAAAAAAGTGGGGTGATATTTTGTACATCAGGACTTTCCACAGATTCTGCTTACGGCGAGAGCCTTGTGCACTGAGTACGACCTTTAGTTATTGCTAGGTAGCCCTGAAATGATTAAAAAAATATTTTAGTGCATTGAAGCTTTTTTTTTAATCATTTTATAGTTTGGTGGCGATGGCTATGTGAGGTTTGAGTTTTAGAAAATGCTCTCTTGATGAGAATTGAAAATATATTGAGTTTCATGTTTTTATTTTTTTGGGCTTATAGTGATTTTCTTAATTAACAAAGAGGTTGTGTTCAAATTTCTAAGAATTTGAGTGATTTGCATATATGAAGCTGTCAACACCCAAGCGAAAACTGGTTGTGTTTGTGCTGCAAGGAAGTGCTTTGCAGCCGTTTTGTGAACAAGCATATGCTTCGGCATTATCAGGAAACAAACCATTGTGTTGCATTGAGCTATAGGTATGATCATGAATGAACCTAAAATTTTCTTATTCTCCCTTTTGTTTGTCTTTTTGGGTATTTTTCTTAATCGGCAGCATGTTCTGAAATCATTTGTTTTTGGAAAGCAGTGACCTTTCTGTTTGGTGCTATGCTTGTGATGCGTATTTGGAAGCTCAAGTGATTCTGAAGTTGGGACCTATTGGTTACATTTTGAAATTTGGGAAGGCTTTGCCACTTCGGACGATTGAGCATCCAAAGGTTGAAGATAAGCATAATGAGGGTCATAGGCTCATAGCTAATGACAAACATCACCGTTTTTGGAATCAATGTTGGTTAGTTTTTGTTTTAAAGTGATTTGAAATCCTTTTGTTTCAGGAAAACCGAACTGAAGAAGAGGATGAGGTGATGTTCGGAGCGAAATCTGGTCGGATCGAAGCCCGGACCTCATGTCATCACCTGATTGGTTCTTTATCATCCGATCTTGCTCACATACCAACTCTTGATACACACTGCAACAGGTTATCCAAACCAACTAATTCATCATTTTCGTTTTTCGGAGCGAAATCTGGTTGGATCGAAGCCCAGACCTCATGTCATCACCTGATCGGTTCTTTATCATCCAATATCGCTCACATACCAACTCTTGATACACACTGCAACAGGTTATCCAAACCAACTAATTCATCATTTTCGTTTTTTTATGGTAATTGGAAATATTTATCTTTACGGATTAGAAAAATTGAACCTGCACAGTATCAAATTCAAATCGAAAAGAGAAATTAGAAAGCCGATGATCAGTAATTTTCTGGCCACCTAGTTATCAATGAATAAAATGTCGTGTGTAGAGCGATGGTTTATCTGTTTGGCCACACGTTCGAACTCTACAAAATTCATTTATGAAAAAAAGTGGGGTGATATTTTGTACATCTGGACTTTCCACAAATTCTGCTTACAGCGAGAGCCTTGTGCACTGAGTACGACCTTTAGTTATTGCTAGATTGCCCTGAAATGATTAAAAAAAATATTTTAGTGCATTGAAGCTCTTTTTTTTTTTAATCATTTAATTGTTTGGTGGCAATGGCTATGTGAGGTTTGAGTTTTAGAAAATGCTCTCTTGATGAGAATTGAAAATATATTGAGTTTCATGTTTTTATTTTTTTGGGCTTATAGTGATTTTCTTAATTAACAAAGAGGTTGTGTTCAAATTTCTAAGAATTTGAGTGATTTGCATATATGAAGCTGTCAACACCCAAGCGAAAATTGGTTGTGTTTGTGCTGCAAGAAAGTGCTTTGCAGCCGTTTTGTGAACCAGCATATGCTCCGGCATTATCAGGAAACAAACCATTGTGTTGCATTGAGCTATAGGTATGATCATGAATGAACCTAAAATTTTCTTATTCTCCCTTTTGTTTGTCTTTTGGGTATTTTTCTTAATCGGCGGCATGTTCTGAAATCATTTGTTTTTGGAATGCAGTGACCTTTCTGTTTGGTCCTACGCTTGTGATGCGTATTTGGAAGCTCAAGTGATTCTGAAGTTGGGACCTACTGGTTACATTTTGAAATTTGCCAAGGCTCTGCCACTTCGGATGATTGAGCATCCAAAGGTTGAAGATAAGCATAATGAGGGTCATAGCTAATGACAAACATCGCCGTTTTTGGAATCAATGTTGGTTAGTTTTTGTTTTAAAGTGATTTTAAATCCGTTTGTTTCAGGAAAACCAACCCGGAGAGGAGGTTGAGATGATGTTTGGAGCTAAATCTGGTCTGTTCGAAGCCCGGACCTCGTGTGATCACCTGATAGGTTCTTTATCATCTGATCTTGCTCACATACCGTTAGGGACCAGGGTACCAGAGGAGGCTGGGAATCGGATACCAGAGAGGAAGATTGCGGGCCTGAAGATAATGGAGCAGCCCAAGTAATTTCAAGGCCTCATGTGCAGAAAGTTTACAGCAGAAGAAACAAAAGAGAAAGGATCAACATTCTGTGAATTGGAGGGGGACCACTGCGTGATGACATGACAGTAATTAGTTAGGCTGGTGATGTGTTAGTTTTGTATTCCCTAATTCCAATTTCAATATCACATATTCTCGTTTAACAAGAACCAAATCTCCATCATAATTCTATTCAAACTTTCATTAAATCTGGGCGATTCTAACACATACCAACTCTTGATACACCCTACAACAGGTTATCCAAACCCACTAATTATTCATTTTTTTGGTTTTTGTATTTATTAGATAAATTTATCTCTACAAATTAGAAAAATTGAACTTGTACAGTTTCAATTTCAAATCGAAAAGAGAAATTAAAAAGTTGATGGTTATTAATTTTCTGGTCACCTAATTATCACTAAGTAAAAGGTCATGTCCAGAGCAACTGTCTATTTGTTTGGTCACTCATTCGAATTCTGGAAAAGTATTTATGAAAAAAATGGGGTAATATTTTGTACATCAACATCTTCCATATATTCTTATGTGGCAGGAGCCTTGTCCACCGAGTATGACGTTTAGTTATTGCTAAGTAGCCATGAAATAATTAAAATAAAAATTAGTGCAGTGCACGTGCATTGAAAATCTTTTTTTAGTTATTGCCGTTTTGTGAAAAAGCATATGCTTCGGCATTACCGGGAAACAAACCACTGTGTAGCATTGAGCTATCGGTATGCTCATGAATGATCTTAAAATTTTTTTATTCTCTCTTTTGTTTGTCTTTTTGGGTATTTTTCTTAATCGGCAGCATGTTCTGAAATCATTTGTTTTTGGAAAGCAGTGACCTCTCCGTTTGGTGCTACGCTTGTGATGCGTATTTGGAAGCTCAAGTGATTCTGAAGTTGCGACCTATTGGTTACATTTTGAAATTTGGCAAGGCTCTGCCACGTCGGACGATTGAGCATCCAAAGGTTGAAGATACGCATATTGAGGGTCACAGCTAATGACAAACGTCACCGTTTTTGGTTTCAGTGTTGTTTAGTTTTTGTTTTAAAGTGATTTTAAATCCATTTGTTTCAGGAAAACCGAACCGAAGAGGAGGATGAGATGATGTTCAGAGCGAAATCTGGTCGGATCGAAGCCCGAACCTCGTGTGATCACCTGATCGGTTCTTTATCATCCGATCTCGCTCACATACCAACTCTTGATACACACTGCAATAGGTTATCCAAACCAACTATTTAATCATTTTCTTTTTTTTTGGTAATTAGAAAAATTTATCTTTATGGATTAGAAAAATTGAACCTGTACAATATCAAATTCAAATCGAATGAGAAATTAAAAAGCTGATGATTAATAATTTTCTGGTCACCTAGTTATCAATGAATAAAATGTTGCGTCTAGAGCGATGATCCATCTCTTTGGCCACGCATTCGAACTTTGGAAAAAGCATTTATGAAAAAAGTGGGGTAATATTTTGTACATCAAGACCTTCCACAGATTTTGCAGCCGTTTTGTGAACAAGCATATGCTTCGGCATTACCAGGAAACAAACCACTGTGTAGTATTGAGCTATAGGTATGATCATGAATGAACTTAAAATTTTCTTATTCTCCCTTTTGCGTGTCTTTTTGGATATTTTTCTTAATCGGCAGCATGTTCTGGAATCATTTTTTTTTGGTGGAAAGCAGTGACCTCTCTGTTTGGTGTTACGCTTGTAATGCGTATTTGGAAGCTCAAGTGATTCTGAAGTTGCCACCTATTGGTTACAATTTGAAATTTGGCAAGGCTCCGCCATTTCGGACGATTGAGCATCCAAAGGTTGAAGATAAGCATAATGAGGGTCATTGTTATATATTTAAATGATAGCTTTGATCACAGGGTCTTTTATGCCCCAATTTTAGATGGAGTTTAGTCGGGTATGATTTTCGTTTCAACTGTATGTGGGGATTACGATTTCCAATTTCCTAAATCTAATGCAGAATGAGAACCATCAAGTGATTTGATTTGATTTTGAATGATGCTTTCTGTGAGGAAACATGTTACGTTTTGTTTTTTTTTCCACTGAAAATTCGGTAACAGGTGAAATTTATGATTGCATAATTGGCAAATGACTCTAATTCCAGTCAACTGCTAAGCAAAGTACATTCTAAATCAACAAGAAAACATGGCAATTCCTTTCAACTTGTCTTCAAAATTTTCTCGACAAAACCTAAGAGATCTACTTTTTTTTTTTAGAGGACCTAAGAGAACTATTAATCTAATAAAGATAGTATCCAATACATAAAGCTGTCCCTACAAGTAAGGTCCGGTGAAAGTCCTTATGTATGCAATCTCATTCGTTTTTTACTCTTTGTTTCCGGTATTAGAACTTGTAACTAACGGTTTTTTACTCTTTGTTTCCAGTATTAGAACTTGTAACTAAACGGATATCAAGTTAACACTTGACCACCGTACGGAAAAAATACTTCACCAATGATTTGTTAGAGAGTGAGTCCCACACAATCAATGGGATACCACCTCTATAAAATTCAATAACAGCAAGTACATTATATTTATTCTATTCATGTACAAAGACAATAATACTAGCAATGCCAGTCGGATTCCACATTAAAATTTATATGACAGTCCTAAATATGAGAACCACAACTTCCTCGGCAAAGAAGAAAACTAAAGTTACCTTCTATTAACCACATTATGTACATGACACAGCCACTGAGACTGAGAGAACTCATCATGAGATCCAGCCTGCACAGGATTTGCTCTGCAAATGTGACCAAGAATACATCCATCAGTAAAAATAATATATTGCATTCAATTGAAGGGGTTATTTGGCAACCATTTTTACAGAAAATACACTAAAGTTTCACTTTTTCCATTTTGACAGAAAGAATATTGACATCTGCAAGCCAAATATTATCCTAAAGGTTAGACTCAGTAGTCAATAAGCACAACTGAGTTGACTCGTCTCTACTATAAAGTCCAGTTTTAGGGTACCAAATATCTTAATATTAGTGTCAAGTCTACAAACTTTGTAGACTTGAACCACACATATAAATGAGATTATTAGATAGCATCTTACCAGTTCTTTTACATCTTCTTTTATTGACTGGTTGGTTTTTCTGAATACTGAGTACAAAATAATCAAGATTCAAGTATCCGAAAAAAATAAATAAAAATTAAGCAGGATTTAAGAAGAGAAACAAAAGCATTTTACTGAGATGACCTGAGCAGCAAGAGTGTGAAGAAAAGTCCAAGTGGCTCTTCCAAGGTCTTCTTTAGTCACAGGTGCAGCTGATGCTGATGTTCTTGTTGTAAATAGCAAAAAAAAAATTCATTCAAGCATATGCTAAATCCGCAAGAATTATTGCAATTTAATACGAGTTGAAATCAACAAATACCTCCGCTAAAAGTCGGCTTATACTCTCGATCACTACTCTCTACGAGACGGGGTCTCCCATATATGTCATCTGCTTGTAGATTGTAAGAAATTGAAATGATTTTTGAAATTTGGAAATTGAAAATCGTTGGAATTTCGGCGTGGGTTTAAAACTGTCAAAATCGATGTAATCGAATTGTATACTTAGAAATATGCAATTAAATGCCAGTTAATCGTTACATTAATTCTAATGCTATGTAAATATATAAGGTTGTGAATTGTAAATTTGAAATATTATATTTTACTATTAAAATTATACATAATCTAATATTTTACTGTTATTCTGTTAGTTGACTGTTAGTTAACTTAGTTGACCTTAATATTTATATGTAACGGCCAATTAAGATTTTGACGGAAAAAATAGTAAAATATTATTTTACAATACTCAAAATTAGTAAAATATAAAGAACACAAATATATATTTGTATTAAAAGTATTGTTTTAAAAACCGAACCGATGATCTAAAAATTCAATGGGTCATTGGTTCGATCGGTTGAACCGACTGAAGTCATAAATAATTTTAATTAAATAAGAAGTATAAAAAATAATTTTTTTGGTTAATTTTTTTTAAGATAAAAAACCTGCATCAGTTTTGATTGATTTTTTCATAAATTATTTTAAAGGTTCAATCAGACCAAACTAACGGCCAATTTTGATTTTATTAGTTGGTCTTGTCCAGACCAAACCATGAGAACACGTACTCATGGTGAATCTTCCAATTTAGGGGTGGACATTTTCGGTTTCCATTCAGTTTCGAAATGAATCGAAAACTAATCGGTTCGTAATTTTTAGAATCGAACGAAAACCAAAATTTGGAACCGAACCGAACTGTTCGGTTCCGTTCCAAATTTTGGATTTTGATTTCAATTCGGAACTTAGGGGTGGCAATTTGGGTCATGATTCGTTTATTCATTCGATTCGATTCGCTTTAAAGCGAATACGGGTTTGAAAAAATTGATTCGTTTAATAAATGGGTCAATTCGATTCGATTCGTTTATTAAACGAATCGAATACGAATTTAAGCTCATGGATTCGTTTATTCGTTTAGGATTCGTTTTATTATTTTTATTTATTAGTTCTTGTTAATTTTCAATTAAGATTCGAGAAATTATAACTAATTATCATAGAAAAAATAATATTTTCGATATTTGGTGATGTATTTTTAGTAAATATATTAATTACATATATATATAATGAAGAATTAATGTAAATCAAGTGTGGTAAATTATTTTATTAAATAATATCATTGACTAAACGAATAAACGAATATTCGTATTCGATTCGTTTAATAAACGAATCGAATACGAATCCTGATATTAGGATCGAATACGAATCCATCACATTTTGATTCAATTCGTTTAGGATTCGATACAAATTCGATTCGTTGATTCGTTTTGCCACCTCTATCGGAACTATCCAAAATCAAATCGAACCGAAACGTTATTTGCAGAAACCAGAAAGGAGAAAGTCAAAAACCTTGTTGCAGCAATATCTATTAAATATGAATGAAGAACAACTTGTTGCCAACTTGATAATTTCTAAAATTGATAAATATGAAGTTACAAAATATAAAATTGATAAATACTTTTGTTGATGGTGTTTTTTGGCACTATGATATTTAAAGCAGCACAACGAGGATAGAAGGGTATTTCCCTACTTGGGTGAGATCGTTAAAGCCAAACCCGACCACTTTACAATAAAAGAAACAAGCACCTTACGGTTTCAAACCGACCACAACATATATAAACCGAGCACTTTATGACCGGTAACCGAGCACATTTCTGTTCAGATAACCGGTCACTATCAGGTCGACAGCAGCATTCTCAGTACAAATGACTATCATGACCGACCCCATGAAGACCGACCATATGGCAAGGTATGCTCAAGAAGATTACACCCTATTCTTGCAGATAAGATAACAAGTTATCATACTTTCACAAGGAAAAGTAATGAGTCAGAATCCAAAAAGAAATAAGAAAAGTGAAGGCAATATTAGACTGAGAATCCTTGCAAGAGGAGGGCACTGATTCGACCAGGAAATCTTATACCAATAGGAGTCTGATTTCTATATTATTATAAATAGGAGGACAAAGTATGTGTAATGGCATCATAATCATCAAGCTCTGACTTGTAAAAAGCAAAAAGAGATCTGAAAAGCGTGTTTGAGTAATAAAAATATATCATCCTGTTTGTGCCCGTGGACGTAGGTCGGATCCAAATCCACCGAACCATGTTAAATCCCCTTGTTGATTGGTGTATTTATATGTTTTCTGCTAAATTTGCCTTTGGTCCCCCATAACCAAACAAATTCACTATTGAAGGAGGATTTCCTCGGGAGTGATATTCTCATATTACCCTGAGACCAAAATCCGCCGTCAACAGTTGGCGTCGTCTGTGGGGAACAAACAAAAAGCAAACTCGCGTAGTGAGACTATGGCGGAAGGCGGAAACCACCAATCATCAGGGAGCTCAGCTGCAGATTGGATGGAGAAGATCGAAGAGAACCTAAGGAAAGAAAAGGAGGAAAATCAAACCCTGCTAAAAACCATAGTAGACCGGTTGGAAAAGATAGAAGGAACGCACGACGGGAAATTCGAGACCGGGACTAGCCGACGGAGGAACGAAATAGCAAGGGCGAAGGTAAATCAGAGTATAGATCCGTGAGAAGCATAGCACAGGGAGGGATGATACCCCTGTGGCGATTGCTTACTCCAGTATTACCGAACATAAGGAGGAATATGCCCTTAATGTTCCAAACAGCTCGGGGCTGGATCTTATTCCGCCGAGGCCGTCTGGCTCGGGGTCGGGTTACGTCCCACTGAGTCATGCTCGTTGGTCTGGGACGGGACATTCCCCCAGAACCAAGTATCTCTCATGTCTCGGGGTCCTGAGGGACATACTCGATGCATAGGATCCGTGAGAAGCATAACACAGGGAGGGGTGATACCCCTGTGGCGATTGCTTACTCCAGTGTTACCGAACACAAGGAGGAACATACCCTTGATGTGTCGAACACTCCTTTGATCCTCAATTACCCGATGAAATGGATCCGTGGGAAAGCATAGCACGAGGGGTGATGACGCCCATGTGGCGATTGCTAGCTCCAGTGATCCCGGACCTAAGGAGGAATATGCCCTTAGCATCCCAGACACTCTTAGATTCATTCATCATTTGGATTCGAGAGAGGCGCAGCACGGGGATGCGTTGTGCCCCTGTAGCGTGTGCCTGCTCCAGCGTGGTAAGGAGGAGCCCTCATACAATACACAGGCTCCACAGTGACCCGGCGTGTAGAGGATGTACCATCACCATTCAAACGCTCTACTGATCCAAATCCTGGTTCGCCGGGACACTGAATTGAAAGATTCAGAATTATGTTTTTGAGACCTCGGGCAGGACGCTGTTTTGAGGCATCCGTGCTGTTGATTACATTTGTAAAAAGTTTTCTTTTGGGACAAGTGCTGAGTCACCCCCACCTTTTTGTTCTTATTTTTCAAAGTTTTGATTTTGTTTTTCGTTGGTCTGGCAAGGGGACGCCCGTGCCAGATTCGGTAGGGCTTCACAAGGTTGATTCAATTCCCTTCTGAGCAAGTCCCAAAGATTAACTGGCACAAGGCTGGATTCGTTCCGCCGAGGCCACTTGTTTATTCGACTCGGGGCTGGATTCGTTCCGCCGAGGTCACTTGGTTTCTCTCAGCTCGGGGTCGGGTTACGTCCCACCGGGTCCGCCCTTTTGGTCTGGGGACGTAACATTCCCCCAGGGCAAAGTGTTCATCTCAGCTCGGGGTCGGGTCGTGTCCCACCGAGTCCGTCCTTTTGGTCTGGGGACGTAACATTCCCCCAGGGCCAAGTGTTCATCTCAGCTCGGGGTCGGGTCGTGTCCCACCGAGTCCGTCCTTTTGGTATGGGGACGTAACATTCCCCCAGGGCCAAGTGTTCATCTCAGCTCGGGGTCGGGTCGTGTCCCACCGAGTCCGTCCTTTTGGTCTGGGGACGTAACATTCCCCCAGGGCCAAGTGTTCATCTCAGCTCGGGGTCGGGTCGTGTCCCACCTAGTCCGTCCTTTTGGTCTAGGGACGTAACATTCCCCCAGGGCCAAGTGTTCATCTCAGCTCGGGGTCGGGTTACGTCCCACCGAGTCGGTCCTCTTCAAACTGGGGAGGTAACGTTCCCCCAGAGCCTAGCTCGGGATCAGATTACATCCCCCCAGCTCATGTCGTCCCCTACGGAGGGGTCTCAAATGTTCGGATAATAGGAAACAAAAAGAACAACAAAAAAGAAAGAGACAAGAAAAAACACATAAAGATATATACATATATATATATCAAAATACAGCATGAAGAGTCATTACAAAAAAAAAAAACTAAGTGTACACAGGGCCCCGTCCTGGTTACCCCTTCTCAATCAGCCCGCACAGGGGCAGAACGTTCTTCCTCAGCTAGCCCAGACGACGGAAGGATCGGCTTGGCCTCGAGAACGGGAACAGCAACTTCGACCTCGGCAGCATAGGAGACCTCTACTTCAGGAAAAGGAGGAGGAACCTCAAGATAAGCTTCGCCAGGAACAGGAATGTCAGGTCGCCCTTCTTGAAAAACCTGGGAGACCGAAACAATCGAAATCGGATCAGGATCCATCACCTCCTCGGAAGAAGGGGGGAGCCACTTCCGGAACTCCTCCTCAGAAATTTCCCCCTTGCAAAAACTGATGGCCGCGAGAATAGGATCCATGTTAGGACCTGGCAGTACCATCGGTATTAGTTTAGCACAATCACCAACCCCTTCAAGGCGGATAGCATCCTTTTCGGCCTCTAGTTCGGCCTCTTTCCTCTCAAGATCATCCCGAGCCCGTGCCATTTGTTCATCATTGGCCTTCAGTTTAGCCTCAACATTTGACACATTCACTTTCAAAATGCCAATCTCAGATTGGGCGGCTTTCAAATCCTCCCTAGCAGAATCGGCAAGTTTTCGCTCCAACGCAGCAGCAGCCTTAAGAGCCTTATTTGTTTTGAAGGCCTCGATCGCAGTCAGCTCTTGGTTCTTTATCACCTCCTCCCTATCGGCCAGTTTAGCCTCCACCTCTGTAAGGCGATTCTGAAGTCTCTAAGCCTGACCACCCTCAGACAATAGACTCAAAAGGAGGTCCTTATTTTTGGCCATAAGGTAAGTAGCCTGCACAAAACAGAGAAGTCAAGACATGAGATAAGAAGACCAAGACCCGAAATCAGAAGGGAGAAGAGTAACTACCTTCGCCATTTGGGAGCTCATCTCTGTCACCAAAGCCTCAGGAGAAATGTCCCCATACCTCGAAATCTCCCCCGGAGGAATCACCTCGGCCAGTTCATTAAAGGCCGGCACTAGATGGGAAGTAGCCTCCCGGATGTCTTCCCCCAAATCATCCACACCGAGGATCACATAACCTTTTCGTTTCTTGGAGGAGCCCCCAGACGATTTTTTCCCCCGATGGGCATCTTTTTTCTTGCCCTGGACGAGCTCCTCCTCCGTCTCTTGAACCAACTCAGTCTCCTCTGCCCCGAACTGACGCCTCCTCTTCCTAAAAGGCTTCGGCAGACTAACCAGCCGAGCGGATTCTGATGACTGCGCACCAGAGGGAGAAGATAGACCCCGAGCAGCCTGCTGAACCTTCCCTTGAGACACCCTCCCAGCCTCGACAGATTCAGGATGTGCCCGGGAGGTTCCAGTTTCAGCATGACGGCCTTCTTCATGGTACCGGCCAACCTCTCGAGATACTTCGGCCCCTTCGACATACCTGTAAGAACAAAAGACAAAAGACATGATTAGTACGAAACCCTGGCAAAGGCATAAACAACATTTCCTTCTAAAGGACGCGGAAAAAACCAATAACAAATCTACCTATCCGACCCGATACTTTTGGAGGAGCAGCCCGAATCAAGCCGGACTCAGCAAAAGCCGTATCATTTACCAACTCCCTCCAAAGACCGGCGTATCACCGAGCCCAGGATACCCGCCTCCTGACTTGGCGGGAAACCTTGGGAGCATCCCTCCAACAGGCTGGGAGAAATAAAAGAAGTCAGGACCCTAAAAAGCATGAAGCTAAGAAGAAGGGACACATAAAAATGATAGGGGACCCCTAA
Source organism: Zanthoxylum bungeanum (assembly GCA_019454045.1). Classification (NCBI taxonomy): domain Eukaryota; kingdom Viridiplantae; phylum Streptophyta; class Magnoliopsida; order Sapindales; family Rutaceae; genus Zanthoxylum; species Zanthoxylum bungeanum. The sequence continues at coordinate 17,845 of SKCR01033920.1, read as the reverse complement.
CCTCCCGATCTGAAGATATCAGGGACTGAAACATTCTCTTCAAACGATCTCAGAACCCGACCCCAATCCCCAGTAGTCCAGAACCAGAGATCTTTGAAATTCTTGTTGGAGTCATGGATTTTCTGGACAACGTTGGACGAACTATCATAAGCATAGATGTAATACCAACCGTGGTGAGTCTTCGGGTTGGACTTTAAACGATATAACCTCTTCACCTCTTCCAAAGAAGGTTCACCCAACCTCGCCCGGTGCCAAACCACATGTATGCCGGCCAAAATCCTCTAACTATTTAAACTCAGTTGACATGGGGCAATCTCCATCTCGGCCAGCATCCAAGCAAAGTAACGTTGCATCGGCAGCCGTAGCCCACACTCAAAGAAAGCAGGAAGAAGTGCCACCGAGCCCTCGTCAGGTTGACTAGCACGATCCATCGGGCCGAGAACTTCGAGGGCAATATCTATTGGGATATCGTATCGTTGCCGCAACAGCGCCAGATCGTCCTCAGTTATTCTGGAAGGCCGATTCATATCCAGAGCCGAGCTATCAAGATCACCGGGCTCTGGATCCGACCGGGGGACCCTCTGGTGATAAGTATCTTGCTCAACTTCGGAAGGGGTAGGGGTAGTATCAAGGTCTTCCACACTGGGTGCCCCCGAACCCGAGGAAAGCTCTTCAGCGGGAGGAGTTGAGGGTCTATCAGGTTTTAAAGAGGAAGATTTGTTGTCAGACATTCCTGACATTCGAGGAAATAGAAAGGAAGGGGAATTAGTCTATAGTTAAAAACTACTCAGAGCTACCGTCTTAGCTAAGAAGGTGGATTCTAAAGTGCCCTAAAAGCAAAATCCAACAAAGCCATAAATCATTTCCTAGCAACATTCAAAAAAAAAAATGATAAACAGTTCCACAACACACAAAAGGGAAGAGGTCGTTCGGAAGACTTACTTGTTCTATTCGGAAAGGCTAAAAGTTGTACAATACAGTCTGCCCGTCCCTTATGTTCACAAGTCAAAGCGGAGAGAGAGAAAGAGAACTCGCAGTTGAGAGAAGCTTCAAGAGCACTGAGTTGAACGAGTCACGTTTGGAGCAGAAAAAAGTTTACAGGTAGGAAGGAGAATTTGCCAAAAAGAGTGCACAATGGAAGTCTCGTCCTCTTATGGTCCTGAATAAGACGCTCATGGCCATTGTATCAAAAAGGAAGCCTAGATCGACGCCAAGTGTCAACTCCAAAAGAGGTCTGCCAAAGATTAAACGAACGGTTGAAGATCATCGCACTGTTAAGACGCCTCTCCACGGTCGATCCACTTCTTTTTCGGCGGGAACCCAACGGATGTTTGACAAGTGTCAAACTTAGGGAAAACCCTAAAGGTGATTTGATGGGCATTTAAAACAGACGTGACTATTGCGAGTCTCAAGAAAAGGTGTGTGAAAAGAGGCGACGAAGCATTTTGATTCAACACTGGGTCGAACCCTAACACAGTGAATCAGCACACCATCTTTATATAGTTCCCGGCACCAACTCGCACACTCGTTGGAACCGAGAACTAGGGGACAGATGTTGATGGTGTTTTTTGGCACTATGATATTTAAAGCAGCACAACGAGGATAGAAGGGTATTTCCCTACTTGGGTGAGATCGTTAAAGCCAAACCCGACCACTTTGCAATAAAAGAAACAAGCACCTTACGGTTTCAAACCGACCACAACATATATAGACCGAACACTTTATGACCGGTAACCGAGCACATTTCTGTTCAGATAACCGGTCACTATCAGGTCGACAACAACATTCTCAGTACAAATGACTATCATGACCGACCCCATGAAGACCGACCATATGGCAAGGTATGCTCAAGAAGATTACACTCTATTCTTGCATATAAGATAACAAGTTATCATACTTTCACAAGGAAAAGTAATGAGTCAGAATCCAAAAAGAAATAGAGAAAAGTGAAGGCAATATTAGCTGGGAATCCTTGCAAGAGGAGGGCACTGATTCGACCAGGAAATCTTATACCAATAGGAGTCTGATTTCTGTATTATTATAAATAGGAGGACAGAGTATCTGTAATGGCATCAGAATCATCAAGCTCTGACTTGTAAAAACAAAAAGAGATCTGAAAAGCGTGTTTGAGTAATAAAAATATATCATCCTGTTTGTGCCCGTGGACGTAGGTCGGATCCAAATCCACCGAACCACGTTAAATCCCCTTGTTGATTGGTGTATTTATCTGTTTTCTGCTAAATTTGCCTTTGGTCCCCCATAACCAAACAAATTCACTATTGAATGAGGATTTCCTCGGGAGTGATATTCCCATATTACTCTGAGACTAAAATCCGTCGTCAACAACTTTAGTTTCATAACCTACGTAACTTTTAGTTTTGGTTCAAAAATACCCACATATCATAGTTTTAATTTTTTATCTCTAAACCAATTGATTCATCAGTTCTGTTCAAACTGTGAACGAACTGATTATAATTAATCGATTTAATTCTGTTATAAACTGAACTGGACCGACCCCTCCTCCAATTGAACCACAATCCAAAGGAAACGTGCTTATCTATAAGCCCATATCTTCGGAAACTTCAATAACCACGTGCATCAACCGCGCGTACACAAAGGACCCTTATGTCAGCAGCTGATATTTTTCTTTCTAAAGCCAATTATAAGTAAGGGTGGCAAAACGAATCAACGAATCGAATTTATATCAAATCTTAAACGAATCAAATCAAAATATGATGGATTCATATTCGATTCATTTATTAAATGAATCATAATATCATTATTCGTATTCGATTCGTTTATTAAACGAGTCGAATACGAATATTCGTTTAATCATAATATTATTCAATAACATAATTTACTATAATTTATTTATATTAATTTTTCATAAATATATACATATGAAATATGTAATTAATATATGATAATTAGTTATAATTTCTCGAAATTTAATTGAAATAATTAGTAAAAGAAAATAATAAAACGAATTTTATACAAATAAATGAATCACTGAGCTTAAATTCGTATTCGATTCGTTTAATCAATGAATCGAATCGAATTGACCCATTTATTAAACGAATTCATTTTCAAACCCGTATTCGCTTTAAAGCGAATCGAATCGAACGAATACACGAATCCTAATCAAAATTGTCACCCCTCATTGTAAGCATCAATAATTTTTCAGCGTCGAGTGTTCAACACTCTCTTGAAAGATGAGTGAGATAATGCAACTTTCAAAATTCAACTATGGCAATAATTCTATAGTTGAATCCGATTCCATCTATGATGAGTTCGTGAGCTAAAAGATCTGTTTTTGTTGGTCGAAATCAATCCAAGCAGCACCGTTTTGAGTAATTCTTCAAAAACAGGTAGTATCTTGAAACAAATTCGTAAAATTTCATGTATTTTGTTTTGTGGGTGAGAAAAAAATTGCTGAATAGGCTATCAAAATCTGATTTTTAAGACCAACCAGTTGACTTGGTCCTTTTAAATAGCTTTATTTTTGGTGAAGTTTCAATCTTTCTCTTGATTCTTTCATTGAATGGGAGAAGAAGGAATGCCAAGTGATGTGCAACAGAAAGCAGCAAAATCAAATCCAAAGCTAACTGTATTGCCTCTTATTGCTTTAATATTTTATGAGGTATCTGGGGGTCCTTTTGGTATTGAGGATTCAGTGAAGGCAGGTGGTGGCCCTCTTTTATCTTTGATAGGTTTCTTGATTTTCCCTTTGATTTGGAGCATCCCGGAAGCTTTAGTCACAGCTGAGCTTGCTACAAGTTTCCCTGAAAATGGGGGCTATGTTATTTGGATATCTTCAGCTTTTGGTCCCTTTTGGGGATTCCAAGAGGGATTTTGGAAATATATTAGTGGGGTTTTGGACAATGCCCTTTACCCAGTTTTGTTCTTGGATTACTTGAAGCATTCATTGCCGATCTTTAACAACTTAATTGCTCGAATTCCAGCTCTTTTAGGCATTACAGTTTCATTAACATATTTGAATTATAGAGGTCTACACATTGTTGGTTTTTCAGCTGTGTCCTTGCTAGTTTTTTCACTTTGCCCATTTGTGGTAATGGGTATACTTTCAATCCCTCGAATAAGGCCCAGAAGATGGCTGGCTGTAGACTTTAAGAATGTGGATTGGAGAGGGTACTTCAATAGTATGTTTTGGAATTTGAACTATTGGGATAAGGCGAGTACTCTTGCAGGGGAGGTTGAAAATCCAAGTAAAACATTCCCAAAGGCGCTTCTCGCAGCGGTGGTATTGGTGGTTTCTTCTTATTTAATTCCACTTCTTGCAGGGACGGGAGCTTTGAAATCTCCGTCCAGTGAGTGGAGTGATGGTTATTTTGCAGAAGTTGGCATGTTGATTGGTGGGTTTTGGCTCAAATGGTGGATTCAGGCAGCTGCTGCAATGTCTAATTTGGGATTGTTTGAAGCTGAAATGAGTGGTGATGCCTTTCAACTCCTTGGGATGAGTGAGATGGGAATGCTCCCTTCTGTATTTGCTTCAAGGTAGTTATTTCGCTTTGCTGGTTCGGTTCTATTGCTTTCTTCCTTTATGGTTGAGTTAAACATTGAATAAAATAAAAGCAACTCTATCAAACTAATAATCTCTCAGGGCTTATTTTTCTGTTCTTCAATTAAGAAAAGGTTACATTTGGCAACCAACATAATTAGTCATATTTCAATATCCAAAAAGAATTTGATCTAATGCTTGCTTCACCAGTCAAATGATGTTTTTCATGCTTCTTTTGAGGATTGTCATCGGCAACTGGGATTTTTTTTTGAAATGTTCGTCTATTGTAGATCAGTCAAATTAAATTTGAGTATAATTCTTCTTTCATATAATATACTCTAAAGTCAGAGCTTAATCAATTGCAGGAATTTGATTGTAAATTTTGTTTCAATGAAATGGTTTATTGTCTTGAACACTAACATGACTGTTACCTTTGAATGCTTTCTATAGATCAAAGTATGGGACTCCCTCCTTTAGCATTCTGTGTTCTGCTACTGGAGTAATCTTTCTGTCATGGATGAGTTTTCAAGAAATTTTGGAATTTCTTAATTTCTTGTACGCTATTGGAATGCTTCTTGAGTTTGCAGCTTTTATAAAATTAAGGATAAAGAAGCCAGATCTTCCCAGACCTTATAAAGTTCCTTTGCAAACATTTGGAGTAACAATGCTTTGCCTTCCGCCTGCAGTGTTGCTAGTTCTTGTTATGTGCCTTGCTTCTCTAAGGACATTCATAGTAAGTGGTGCAGTTATTATTCTGGGGTTCCTCTTATATCCTGCTCTAGTTCATGCAAAGAATAGGAAATGGACACAATTTGATATAGAACAAACAGCAACACCTTCCGGAGCCCCTCCAGAAAGTCATTCAGTTGTGTCACAAATGTATCCAGGAGCAGATGATGCTTCAGCCGGCCTTCTTTCGGACTTTTCATCTGCACAACCAGACGAGGAAGCCTCCGAATCTGTGTCTGAAGAACTCTCGAAAACAGAATAGGTAGTTATTGTTTGAACTTTTACTCAATTGTAGTGAACATAATTTTATTTGAACTTGTTCTGCACAGGATTACTGATCAACAGAAATATACATTTGTATTTCGCATTTGCTCTACCATTCCAATATTTTGATGTTTCTGTATCAAGTATATTGAATTACAATGTAGCTTTGTTTCTCTCGCTAAACTATATACATCGAAAAACATTTTAATCCCAAATCAACCCTGCTGCGTATTCAGATCTAGCAAATGGCACCATTATTTATCCTGCTCTTCTTCTTTGCTGTTGTTTCTGCCACACCACCAACAGCCTGTAGCTTTGCTTCCTTCTCTGTGTGGTACCCAGATGGTCATGTAGATCGGCTTCTGGGAGGAAAAAAGAATCTGCATCTCTTGATCCCATAACCAATGTAGATTCCAAAGACATCATATATTCATCAGCACATAACCTCTCTGCAAGAGACAGGTGAGGAAAACAAGAGAACTGGGGTTGAAGAAATGTAATATCCCATTTGAGAATGATATTGGTAATATTGGATAATATTTTGCTAGTTGGGCCGAACCTTACATGATATCAGAGTCCATTCTCAACCGAAAATGTGCTAATGAGGATCTTAAGCCCCAAGAATTGGATTATTACACGTTGCTTGCCAAAAAAGATAATATCTTGCAAGTAGAGTAGAATCTTAATTTCCAAATAAGATAATATTTTGCAAGTAGGACTGAATCTTAAATATGGTTACGGAACTAGCTCATAATAAAAAATGTGCCAACAATGTCCTTAAGCCCAATGGATTATAATATCCCACATTAGTCGGAAATGATATTAATAATGTCTTTATAAAGAATAACCATCGACATTAGTCGAAAATGATGTTTATAATATCTTTATAAGGAATAACTATCCTTTAACTAGTAAGACTTATTTTAGGTAGATCCTTGAGAGGCCAAAGGGTTAGATTATCGAGCCAATCTTTAAGCCGTTAAAAAAATAATATCTTATTAGTTGGACCGTGTGGGGAATTTCTCACCCAAACACGAGTGGTGCCGATGATCCGTTGATTAATCCGGTGGCTACCGAGTATAGCGAGTAACAGGTTGATGGTGGTGGTCAACCACCATATTAATCCGATGATCCGTTGATTAAACACGAGTGGTTCATGAATTTAGCATATTAGGTCACTTTGCTTCTTGGTCTGAACTGCGTCGAATCTAAATCTATTTACTAACTCGTTAATTTTGTTATCATAATTATTAATTTCTTGCTAAAATAGATAATAATAATAATAACAAAAGGAGGGAGAGAGAGAGAATAAACCTATTATAATGATGAATAACAAACAATCAATTTACTTATTAAGAGTTGAAACTAAGGACAATATCATAGGCTGTATGGTTCGGTAAAGTTATAAAAAAACTGTATAATTAAAATTATTCATTTTTTCTTCTTTTAAAAAAAATTATATGTTGTCGGTTGATTTTCGTGCAATAGGTAATTAGGGAAAATCACTCCAAGAACAATCTTCCATCAACTGTGAATTTGTTTGGTATGTGGTCAAATGCAAACTTAGCAAAAGATGATAAAACACACAGATAAAACAGAGAGTTTAACGTGGTTCAGTGGAATGAATCCAGCCTACATCCACTGACGCAAAGGGAAAAAAAGTTTTATTACGTGGTCGGGTTGGATTGATCTGCACAAACTCTCGCTCTTAGAAGCTATTTTCTCTCAAATACAAGTAGTAATCAGTTTAGAATCAAATTAGCCAATTCTTTATAATGAACTCTCAACCCCTCTATATACTAAGTCAAATTCCACTTTTACACTATCTTCGTGATGTCAGCCACGTGATCCTGCCAATGCCGTGCAGGCTCTCTTCCCAAACTGTTTCTGCAAAATGTAGCCCCACCGCCTGGCACACCTACTTTCTGCCACATGCATTTCATTAAACCATCCCACTTTCGGTAACTGCCACATGCTACCTTACACTGTCAATCCATACTTAAACCACTCCCACGCGGTACCTTATGTCATAAGATAAACTAGCAACCCACTCCTGTCACATCAGACCTTTTTGGAGAATGTGAGTTCTCATACAGTGCTTACGTCACTTGGACTTGATCATACCGTTACCATCCCGACCCTCCCCAACAGGTCGGGAGACAAAAACAGCAGCTGTTCTGATCGGGTCTGAGGCCTTTCCTCCCATCACTTCTCTGAACATCTTTACACATCGGGTCGGGTATCAAATATGAACCGACCCTGAACTTTTCATTGGGCCAGACGCCCCGCTTCTTGGACTTGGGCCCCCGAACCTTGGAAATAGAAATCCATTTTATACCCTTCTTATATTGTTACGGGTCCTTGGGCCTAAAAATCAACATCAACATCATAATTATTTTTAATGGTTAATTTAATTTGGTACAATTCGATTTTTTCATTTTGTTAACAATAACAATAAAAAAAAATTAATGACATTCATTGAATCTAATATTTATTCAAAAAAATTACAATATATCTCTTTTAATCACCCATAACTATACAAATAAATTTTTTTCATTATAAGATACAATCATCATTTAAATTATTTAAAATGTAAGAAGAAAAACAAAATTAAAACAAAAATTACAAAAATTTCATAAAATTAATCATAACTAAACACCAAATAAATTTAATAATGTAACAATCATAATATATAAAATAACAACATATTTTAAAATTTTAATAAATCAAATTATTCAAATAATTCGATTTGATTCAGTTTTTTTAGTTAAAGAATTTATTCTAATTCAATTAGATTCAGTTTTTTAATTATTAAAAAAATAGAATAATTATTTTTAAATTAAAAAATTATCAATTCAGTTCGATTTTATCAATTCAGTTTCAATTATTTTCTTATCCGCTTCTATAAGATCACAAGAAAATTACGTGATAGTGAATTATGAAATTATTGGGGGTCTAATGGATATTAAGGAGTACTAGAGAGGGTTCTTTGAAACTAAACCATTTATTACATTACCATCCACCATAAACTAAAAGAAAGTCAAAAAAAAAAAAAAAAAAACCGCACGTGTGTTTGTTCGTACGAATAAGATTGTCCAAAAGAGTACAAAGTCTGTTTGGTCTCTTTGTTAAACCCAAAATTACATAAAGTAGAACAGGCAGAATCGATCAACCAACAAAATAATAATAATAATAATAATATATATTAAACCAAAAAAAAAAAAATACTGAAAAGTTATAGCAAAATTTATACTTGGCCACGATCCACTTCGGTACGTATCTATTACTGCATCTTTGTTTATTCTTAAATCGCTTTCTGGGTTATGTTTCTCGTAAAAAAATCTTGAAAAGGGTCCAATCAATTTTTAAAATGGTTACTTTATTTTCTCAAATTTTGTAAAATTTCTGTTTCTGGGACTTTCCCTAATGTAATTGTTTAGAAATTTGATGTTTTTGTGTTAGTTATTTCATATGTGTGTCTTGAATTGGTTTTGATTGTTTTAAGAATGCTAGATTTGAGCAAAATTAATTTGTGGGTTATGTTTGTTTTTGTCTCGTTATGCTAAAAAAATGTGTGAATTTGGTGGTTTGTGTTGATGAAGTTGTTTTGAATGTGCAGATAATCTTGTTGATTTGGGATTAGGGTTTAGATTTTGGATAGAATAGCCGTATTCTACCATAAGCAAGCTCCAGATTTGATGGGTATTAGGTATTTGTGAATTTAAGTAAGTTGCTCGTACGAAATGGTGCCAAATTCAAACTTTGCTCGTATCGACACTTTAGAGCTAAAAGCTTTGATTTTGAAGAGGATTGGACATCAAAGAGGAGAGAAATACTTTGATCATCTTAGTAAATTGTTTAGTTCGAAGATTAGTAAGAGTGAATTTGATAAATTTTGTATTAGGACCATTGGGAGGGAAAATCTCCCGCTTCATAACAATTTTATTAGGGCAATTATCAAAAATGCATGTATAGCCAAAGTTCCACCACCGAAAGGGATTAAGAAAGTAGGGAGTAGCTTTAGCGTTAAAACAGTAAATGGGTACCAGAGAAGTAGTCTTCAATCACTTTATGCGGATGCGTTTCCTCAATCCCCTCGAAAGGGTAGGTCTCTGGTTAATCGGGATCTGAAGTTTAGGGACCGCCGTAGTCCATTGGAGCCTCTCGGGAAGCCTCAAAGTATAATTACCTGCGAGGAATCAGTTTCCAAAGCACAGGAGCTGCAAAGTCCAACTGAATTGTTTTCACTTGGTAGCAGACCTCCTGTTGAAGTTGCATCTGTGGAAGATGGAGAGGAGGTGGAGCAGGCGGCTGCCAGTCCAAGTGTTCAAAGTAGAAGTCCTGTTACTGCTCCTCTTGGTATTTCCATTAATTGGGGTGGAGCTCGTAAATCTCTTTCAAATTTATCTATATTTGATGATAACCGTCCCTTGACGTGTCAGAACAGTGGGGAGTTACCTGACACAAGATCATTAAGAAACCGTTTGGAGCAAAATTTGAGGACGGAGGGTATTGGTGTCTCAATGGACTGTGTTAACCTGTTGAATAATGGGTTGGATGCATATTTGAAAAGGTTGATCGAGCCCTGCATGGGTTTGGCTGGATCTAGATATCAAAAAGAACAATCATACCAATTAATTGGTCAGCTCATACCTGGTTTGCATGGGATGAGATACATGCAAAGATCAGAAAAAACCATTGATGCATCTCTGTCTGATTTTCGCTCCGCAATGGAGTTGCAACCCAGAGTACTTGGAGAAGATTGGCCGATGCAGCTTGAGAAGATTTGCTTGCGTGGTTTTGAAGAATGAAGGAAACCTTTCTAAGGACAACCTAGAATTGATGAGATTATTTTGACATTAGATTTATGATTCAGCTTTGTGAATCAGTTATTTACCCCTAATTTTTTTTGCTCCACTGCTTGTGGAGTTTTGCAAGCATTGGCAACATTAATAAGTTGCCAAGGCTGTCAGGGTTTTCGGATTTAGATGACAAATAACATTTGCTATTGATGATTGTTGGGAAGGGGAACAAGTTTATAGTTCAAGTTGTAAAATTCTTGGTACATTTAGAAATGTCAGTGTTGTGTGAGTTGAAGCATTCTTCAATAAGGATATAATTGTATTTTTGACCTCATGTGCCAACATAAGAATGAATGAAAGTAAATGTTTTTTTTTTTTTTGTTTGGACTGCACAGAGTTCTTATAGAAATCTACTAGTTTTTTCCACATTTAGTACTTGGTCTTTATTCGTTTTGTGTTTTGTTATGATAAACATTTGCCAACGCACTTCAAGATCATTCCCTTCGCCTGGAAAATGGAGATGGACCTGGATAATCGCACCTGTCTCTTTCTAAAAGAAGATAATTCTTGAGGAGCATTGCTAGTTTGTCCGAAGATTGTGCCGGAATAGACCAATTCAAAATGACGTAATTTTGATTTTAGCTTTTCCGGACATCAATTAGGGCACAATTTTCAGGCAAACTAGCTTTTTTTCATTAGTGAGTCATTAAAGGATGCATTTCATGGGGTAGATCACTTTCAGAATATGTATCTTTCAGTTCTGTTCCGGTCTACCTTTTTTCCGATCCGATGGTGTGAGAATTGTCAAAGAAGCTAAAGCACGAACAGAAGCATCCATGGGTGAGAACTGGAACTGAGACTGACAGGACGAATACATGACCAGAGAATGAGATGAGTTGCGCACGAATTGAAGAATGGCGATTTGATTGGACATTACTTTTTGCGTGTACCGGGTAGGTAGATGCATCCATTGATATTTTACCTCTGCAGTAAGATCAGGAGATTATATTATTGTTCTAATAATAAACTTAAGTTAGTAAAATGGAGAACTTTCTTTTGGTTTGTACTTGCAGCCTTGCACATTGTTGCACAATGGTGTTGCTTGAAAGATCACTTCCTGAAGTTCTTCATAGGGGATCTTTTTTTATTGAAGTGCTCTCATTTGCAGGCGAGTTTTGTTTTCTTTTAACTTTATTAGTACTTTCTGGCCACTTGTTGCAGTTGCTGATAGATGCCTTGATGATACATTTTATAAAATTATGGCTTTGTAGCAGCTAATGAGGAACTATAGTGTGTTGATGAATACAAATCAAAAGTAAAGATGCAGAGGAACAAAGTCTCTAGCTGGGCTAATAATTCTTACCAGATGAGCTTGAACTGGCTGATGTTACATTACACTAACCGCTCAAGAACTTTTAGGCGTTTGTAACAAGCCGCCTCGGGTTTAGGGAAAGTATATGTAGTCACTATGGATTTCTAACAATGACACTGCACCATTTTTAGTTGTGTTTTGTATCAATAAATCATTTTTTCGTTAACGGTGTTAAGTGAATGATGACGTCGACACTTTGTCAAATCAGTATATTGTAGTGGCTCATTGATACAAAATCGAAAAATTAGGAGGTGTAGTGTTATTATCAGAATTCCTTAGTGGTGCAAAGAAAATCTCCAAAAAATTAAAAAAAAAAAATTAATTATAATAATTTTTAATTTAATAATAATTTATATAATAAATATAGTAAATTCATATTATTATTAAATTGAAAACATATAAAACTTAACAACCCAAATCTCACTTTTTTGGGGTAACGTGAGAACTGTTGTGGTGGTGCAATTTTTAATGGTTGTGCGTGGTGGGATTGTTCTTGATGGAGGGAGGGTGTTGTGACAAATGTGCATGTGGTAAGCGAGCTCAGCGTGCGTATGGTGGGGGAGGAGGGCCTGGGCGTGCGTATGTGTGGAAATTAATTGACATTGTTTTTTTCTGTCAGCAATTTCACTTATTATTTTATAATAGAAACTAATTTATCGGTGAAGATTTTCGGGAGAATTTATGTTTTATGATTTAGTTGTCTTGTTAATATTAAATCATATTGTATATATTTTTTGATATTGTGAAAGATTCATTTGATTATAGAAGATTATTATTATTATTGTTGTTGTTGTTTTTATTTTTTATTTTTTATTTTTTATTTTTTATTTTTTATTTTTATTGACAGTCTTGCCACACTTAACCATCAGAAATATCACCACCAGTGGCCATGATATCACAAAAACTGAGAAATTTGAGATGTTAAATTTTATGTGTTTTCAATCTAATAATAATATGAATTCATTATATATATATATATAATGAATTCATATTATATACACACACATACATACCAATTATTATTAAATTAAAAAGTTATTATAATTTTTGAATTTTTGAATTTTTTTGGAGATTATCTTTGCATCACTAAGGAATTTTGATAATATCATTACACTTTCTAATCTTTCAATTTTATATTAACGAGCCACTATAGTATAGTGATTGATGAGAGGAAAATATATCACTATTTACCGCCATTTTTACCTAATATTTTGTATAGTTTCTCGAGTTTTATGAACGTTTTGATGTGTTTTAGTTTATTTTACAGATAAAATAAAATCGGGACTCAATGGAATCCTTCAGGATGAAATATGGAACAAATAATGACAAAAACTGGACTTGACATATGGATTTTGGAGATTGGAAACTTGAAATGACGTTCTAACAAAGTACGATTTCGGAAATTCCAACTTTGCGCAATTTTCGTATTTTGACCATAATTTTTCACTCCGATATCAGATTGAGGTGATTCAAGTTCCAGATTAAATAAGACTCAAAGATCTACAACTTTGAATAACAAAATAATTTCGAATTCTGAAGATTTCATGACCGAAATTGATGAAATATCCGAAAGTGTGTTATGTGTAATTATTAAAACCATTTTCAAAGCAAATATATAAATAAAAAATAAAAATTGTCAAACTTTCATGTTTGGTGGAGGATTTAGTGTCAAGTTTGGTGACATATTTGATGCCATGTTTAGTGCCATATTTGGTGAAGCAATTGATGGAGAAATTAGTGGAAGCCTTTAGATTTTCCTATAAATACCAAGCCATTTCATTTGTAATTCTCATGCTTTCCTTAGGTTTTTGTAAGGAATTTAAGGATTGTATCTTATTTGTTTATTTTTTGTAATTTAAATTATGTATTTTTTTTCAGTAATAGTAATAGTTTCTTTTCTTTTATGTTTTATAGTTAGATTTCCTCTGGGGGAATGGTGAAGCTTTTATTATTTTAGTTTAGATCAATCTCCCTTAATTATAATATGAAAATTATAATTTAAATTAAAGGATTACCACCTTAATGGCTGGTTTTATTTATTTGACATAATGTGACACCGCCTATGTGGCCGGTCTTTAGGTGACAGATGATTACCGCCTATATGGCTGGTTTATGGACAAATAATAACACCGCCTTTATGATCAGTTGTACTTAATTGAAAATCTGACTTAATGAGGATATCGCCTGCATGGTCGGTTGATAATATCACTGATAATTTCTATATTATAATAATGGAGATTTCTAAATTAGAAATAGTAAATGTGGATTCCCATAACCCCCAACATTTTATTTTCATTTTAGGGAAGTGATGAAACACAATATTAACAAGCTTAATAATTGATTTAATTATATTATGGGTAATTATTTAGTTTGTTTATTGAATCTTAAGCTTAATGCTTCTTGTTGTCTGATCACCAATAAGATTGATGTGGTTAACTTAAAATGAAATTGACAAAGAGATTTTAGGTTTTAACCTTAGATTCAATAGCTCATGATCTTCCTTAAGGATATATAACCCTTTAATAGATTTCCTTACAGGATAGACATATACCTGTCGGGCGGGGTAGCCATAATTGGATCTTAACTTAATGAATTCAGATAATTCGGTTAACATAGATATATTATTAATTGAGTTATTTGGGTATTTGCATCTGACCATTGACATATGCTTTTGCATATTTTCGTGTTCCAGATTAACAAACTGATTTATTACACATATATAAGAGAATCAATTCATCATTAGAATAATATTGTGTGAGATCACAACCCTAGATATTTGATGTCTTTTGTTATTTTCCTTAGTATATTCTTTTGTGTCTTTATTTTATTTATTTAGCAAATCCACATTCAACCAACCAATCAAGCAATCATTCCATTCTCCTTTTAATTAGATACCTATAAATAAATAATATCAACAATTAATAACAACAATAGAAATTAAGTCCTCGTGTGATCGATTTTTTATACTACTTGAACGATACGTGCGCTTGCGTTATACGCGTGTGATTACGTCGGTCAGTGATTTGACAAAAATATCATTATGACATCATCATTCATTTAATACCGTTGATGGAAAATTGACTCATTAATACAAAACACAAACAAAAAATGATGTAGTGTCATTATTTGAAATCTGTGATGGTTACATATATTTTTCCCTAAACCTAAGATTAGGGGTGAGCAAAATCGATTTCGGTTTCGGTTCCGCATGAAACAGGAACCCACCCGGAAAAAATCGGTTTCTAACTAAGTGGAACCGGAACCTACCCAATTAAATAGGTACCCTATTATTCTGTTCCAATTCGGTTCCGGTCCCGTTCTGAATTACCCTATTTTAAAATATTTTAATGAAAACTACATTTTGATACGAGTCCGTAGGAAAAAACGGGGACCAAATCGGAGTCCGGAAGCTCAAGAACGAAGAAAATGAAGTTTTAGTACTCATCAGCCCTCTCTGTCGCAACACGAAAGTTGGGAGTCGCGACGCTCCCCTACAGTTCGAGGCAAATATGTGAGCTGAACGTCTCGGAGTCGCGACGCGCAAGAGTTAGCATCACGACATGCCACTGGGCAGAAACAGGTTCTATGGTCCAGTTTCGGTTCCGACCAGTTTGGAACCGGAACCAGACATGTTAAAATTGGTTCCTTCATTTTTTGAACCGGAATTGGACCTATTACAACCGGTTTCGATTCCAAACCAGAAAAATCGGTCCGGTTCCAACCGGTTACGGGTAGAACCGGAACTGATGCTCACCCCTACCTAAGGTATAGAGTTGGGTCAACCCGCGACCCGATCCGACCTGGTCGGGTTTGCAAAATAAAAAAAGTAATTTCGGATCAAACCTGAACCAAACAATAAAATTAGATCGGATCGCGGGTTCATTTAAAAAAAATCGGGTTTGACTCGACCCGACCCAATTTTGAAGATTTTTCCATTGTTCTCTTGATTTAAGTCAAAACCATCTTAATTTTAACCCAACAATTTCCCATTTGAGCTAATCAATTACTTCACCAAATTTGTA
This sequence comes from Zanthoxylum bungeanum, assembly GCA_019454045.1. Lineage (NCBI taxonomy): Eukaryota > Viridiplantae > Streptophyta > Magnoliopsida > Sapindales > Rutaceae > Zanthoxylum > Zanthoxylum bungeanum. The sequence continues at coordinate 2,137 of SKCR01033920.1, read as the reverse complement.
CCATTAAAAATATATAATTATGTATTACCACATCTGACCCGACCCAACCCCAACCAAAATCTCCACGTTTGACCCGACCATACCACATCCAAACTCCCCATGTTTGACCCGTCCCGACCCATAACGACCCGACCGGCGCAGGTTGCTCTTCCAATTTTCAGATCTTCCTATCCATATCATTCGACCCGATCGAATCTAATAAAATTTTTAAAACCCGACCCAATCCGTGAACACCCCTACTAAGGTGGTTCAGTCAGCTCTCTGTGGTTCAGTCAGCTCTCTGATGACAGAAAGATTGATCTGCATCTCCTCAGCTTTCGTGGAACTTAACAAACTCTAGAAACAAATTCAAAGCATGATTAAGAACAAATTTTCACTTGAGAAATTGTTAATTAATACACTATTACAGCATTAATCCACTGCTTTACAAGCTTTGATATATTGCTCAATTGCATTATCCAGTAAATATTATCATCAAGGCAACAAAAAAACACAACAAAATAAGATGATTGCTCCTTGATCACATGGGCGATGGAGCGAGTTCATAGCAGGTCTCCATAGATGTCGCAAAGCCAATCCCAGCAAGCAACCACCAGCAGCGAGCTAGACTATCTAAATTAAATCTTGTACTTGAACATGAGATGAGTATAACACTGAATCAATCAGCTTGAATTTGTGCCCGCTTTTTCTAGGCTCGCCATATATGTCAGATTGATGTCCACAGATATCACAGATATGAAAGCGGACACTGAATCAATCAGCTTGAAGGTGCGACAGCTTTTTGTAGGCTCGCCGTATATGTCAGATAGATAGTCCATAGATATGAAAATGAATTGCTCACCAGTGGCTGTCAAAGGAACGCCAAAAAGAAATCGTCAAGTGAAAACATAGATTGCCCTATGATGAGGATGGACAAGAGCTTCACCTCGGCAAAAAGTAAAACAAAATGAAAAAGGAGGACCTCATCACATACCTGTAAGTGGACAGGGATGAATCTGAATGTGATAAAATCACATATGGGCCAGTACATGACACCTCTGAGGATGGTAGGGAACAAGTCTCGTTTCAATCGAGCGATGATCTCTTCTCCACTTTCACCTGCGTAAAACAATCATACCAAACTGTTATATATACTAATTGAAAGCAGCAAATACAGCAACTGCAGTATTCCTTGGTAAACAACTTAGCTCCCCATCATTCAAAGATATTGATACATGTCTCAACAGATCAGTAGTGAAGCATTAGCTCGAAGAACAAATGCCAAAAGCAATACTAAATACAAACTTGTTTGGGGACAGATTAATTGTTTTAGACTTGCATTCACCCATGCCCAACCAAGCTTAATTGCTGTTGAGATGAATACAATGAATAGAGGTTCAAGTCACAACCATTGACCAAATAATTTATATATCGTCACAGAGATATTCCAAAAGCATTTATAAAGCGGTTGAACTAAACGTGAGTAAGAAGTTGGAGAATTTATGGACCTTAATACATTACAGCATTCAGAGCTTAGCCATGGATTTCACATTTAACAAATAATTTTGCCTACTGTAGTTATGGCTTGAACAAGTTAGTACTTAGTACTTGAATAAGTTAGTATTTTCCCTAGAAGTCTTTCATGGATATCTTTTTCAATGTATATGCATACATACACTGACAAAATTGCTGTGATGGCAGACCTTGTGATGTATAACTAAACACATGGTGCAACTACACAATGCCATGTGACGTGACTGGGGCTCAAGCATTCTTTCCACAGCCTGGTGCCATTGCCATGTCGTGGAGTTGGTTTCCTCACCACAACTTTTGAATTATTAGATTAGGACACTTTGAATGACCGATTTACATTTTATGCATGGTGTTCCATTTACGAATCAATCTAGACATTTACAAGCCTTAGGGTGCATTAATGTTGAGTTCTAAAATGTGAAGTTTGTCTATAGAAAAACGTTGATTCAGACCTCACTATAAAGACAAAATTTAAAAGGTACCATAAAATTCAAAGCATAAATGCACACATCAAGATTTTACAAGTAACAATCTTAATCAAAATGTAAGATAATCTAGAAGAAATAAAACCAGGGAAGGATAAACTCAAGTATACCACAAGCAACAAGCATCCATGAAATGCAAT
>SKCR01033919.1:0-42611 GCA_019454045.1 Zanthoxylum bungeanum | reverse complement strand
CGTTTCCGAGAGGGCCCGGCCCCAACCTGGCCGGTTTTCTTTGTTGCGTCAGCCAGTTGATCAAGGTATTTTAGCCTTTTTGACATACCTGCAAAAAAAAAAACAAAGGTAAAAAGAGTGGTCAGTCCAGAATCTTAGCAAATTCAAATCATCATCATGTTAAGCATACAAGGGGATTGGTTAGAGGGTTAGTGAAGCCTACCTATCCTCCCCGGGACCTTCAGAGGAACGATCCGAATGAGGCCTGACTCAACAAAGGCCTCGTCATTAACTAACTTCTTCCAATGGTCAGAGTACCGCCGAGCCCAACGCACCCACGCCCAGACCTGATGAGAGACTTTGGGAGCGTCCCTCCAACAAGCTGGGAAGAGTCAGAGAAGTCAGAAACCTATCATAAAATCAAGAGCAGGAACACTAAGGGTTAGATTCCTAACCTCTCGCTCTGAAGATATTCGTGACTGAAATCTCCTCTTCATATGATCTCAGGACTCGCCCCCAATCTCTTGTGGCCCAGAACCATAAATCTTTGAATTTTTTGTTGGAGTCGGGGAGTTTGCCGACAATGTTTGACAAGTCAGCATAGGCAGAGAGGTAGTACCAACCATGGTACGTTCTTGGGTTGGCCTTCAACCGATACAACCTCTTCACTTCTTCAAAAGAGGGTTCGCCGAGTCCTGCCCGACTCCAAATCACATGTAGCCCGGCCAAAATCCTCCAACTATTCAGGCTTAATTGGCAAGGGGCGATCTCCATCTCGGCCAGCATCCAGGCGAAATAACGTTGAAATGGCAGCCGGAGTCCACACTCAAAGAAAGCCGGGAGAAGAGCCATCGAACCCTCATCGGGTTGACTAGCATGATCCATTGGCCCGCGGACTTCAAGAGCGATATCTATCGGAATGTCATATCGCTGTCGGAGTAGTGCTAGGTCGTCTTCAGTTATCTTGGAAGGACGGTCCATGTCCAAAGCCGAGCAGTCGAAATCACCGGGCTTTGGGTCATTCCGAGGAATTCTCTGATGGTAAGTATCTTGTTCAATTTCGGAAGGGGTGGGGGTATTATCGAGGTCCTCTATGCTTAAATTAAATAATTAATTAATTGGTGATGTTGATAAGTTTAATATAATATCTAATAATTATATTTTTATATGTAGATATTTGGTTGAAATGAATAGAAATTAGATGAGCTCGGTGGATAGATTGAATATTGAATACAGTAATGGAGTTTATGAGTTTATGAAATCAGCAAAATAACACGTTGATGCAGAAGGTCGTGTTCGATATTCATGTACAAATTATTTGATTTTTACGAATTATGCGTGTTCCCTAACAATAAAACATGATCTAATTTGCAACAAGATAATCAAGACCATGGGCATTAAGATTTAATTAATTGAATATAATAAAACAATTAAAATACCTAATGTTAATGACCGTAAGAAATTTGTTCTAGAAGATTGGTTGGCCGGCCGGCCAAAAGGTAACTCAATTGAGTTGTATTACAAATATATCAATCTAGTATCTTTCAATAGATACAAAAAAAAAAAAGATATTTATTGCCATTGAACTTGGTCTAGGTTTGAATCTTTAAAATCCTTGTAATCCAAGGGGTTCAAAAGACAAAACAATAAGGATAAAAGGTATGACAAAAGGTCAAGGATTAGGACCCCCACCCCACCCATGCATGTCGATTAATTCAATATTAAAGTTTCAACAGAACCTTCTAAGATGTTAGTATGAGTCTTAAATTTGGTGGGTAGGTTAGCTTTAAGCTTTCACATCGTATCCTTGAATTTCTACTTGCATATATTCATCAATCACTTTTTTAATTACCACAAAATATGATTATATGACACATTTGTTAATCTACTACTTTAATTTCATTCACAATATATAAGTTAGTGTTGTTATATATTAAACGATATCATTTTATTGAGTTTAAATACATAATAATTGAATATAAAGCACAATGGTGTTTAAAATAGTGACGGAGCCATTAAAAGGTGAGCAGAGTCAGTCATCTTCGTTCAATCAAAAATTTATTATATATATTTTATAAATTATTGAAAAAATAATTAAATTTTACTGAATCATTGTTCTGGATATTCCATTGGTTAAAAAATTCATGTACCCAATTTTACCTAATAAAAAAAGAATTTTGTTCAATTTAGTTGTTAATAACTGTATAGAAAGTTGATAGCTCAACTTATCCAAAGTTTATAACTAGTTGCATCATAATAATTAAATCTCATCATTCTTGTATTTGAGGGAAATATCCAAATAATTATCCCAATATTAATTGCGGACAATTTATGAAGATAAAACCAATGAAATGCTTTGTTAAAGTTCTGAGGACACGTACTCCAGGAACGTGATTTGATGGTGTTGAGGTCATTGGTTCGAATTCAGGGAGTGCGTTTCTTATAAGAGCATGGGTCAACCGGAGATCTTACATGCTCCGATTAAGCCCGGAATAGATGATTTGGCGGTGAGATTTCCAACGATTTTAAAAAAAATATTTGAGGAGTCAGAAAAAATAATAATTAAGGATTAAATTTTAAAAAATAATTGGACTTATAATGTTTCGGTTGATCCAATATTGCCACTTCATGTCTTGCCAGTTGCCACAACACTATGATTAAAAAAATGTCTTGCACTTCTAATGTTTCGAATTTATTTAGGATATTTTTGTAGTTTTTTTTTCATTTTTCCTTTTGGGTTTTTTTTTTTTTTTGTTAGGATAATTTTTTTTTCTTCTCCATCTGAAGTTTAAAAACTTCATTTCTAAAGTTTTAAATCAATAATTCAAAAGTTACATGTATATCAATTACGCAAAAGATCATATATAATTGTCCATAAAGACTTTGACAAAGTGATTTTCAAGCAGTTTTATCTGGTTGGTCATTCGAATTTAAATCTTAGAGAGGTAAGAGATATAATCGAGTTGGTTTTCAAATATTTTAATAAAATGAATTTGAGCCTTGAAATAGATAAATAATTAAAAATATATTGTCGAGTCATTAGTCATTGCATTGGTAGAGTAAATATATATTTTTTTAAACAAAAATCATAAATAAAAAATTCTTAATACTTATTTATAAAACTAGTGGTAAACCAAATATATGCTAAAAACATTCCGGTAGGATGTTTTGGTTTGGGAGATGGATCACATGGTTGGCTCTTATCACATTGTTGAGTATACAGTTGTGTATGGGTTAAATTTGGGTTAAGGATCTAAATGATATTGTGTCTCAGTCGACACTAAAAGCTCAAACGTCACATATTGGCTTCCAACAAACCCACTTACTCAAGACTATGTCTCATGACCTTCATTTGGCCCAAATGACACCATGAGCGCCTACCAAGCCCAATCAATAACAGTTCTAATCACTAGAATCTCAGTCGATATAGACATACCAAATGACATGGGTTACAGTCGACAACAAGTCTATTCAATTAAACATGCTCAAAAGTAAGGCTATCAACAGTTATGCTTTCGTCGACCTTCCAATTGGGTCTACTCATAGGCTCATTCTAATTCTAATCTACTGGAGTACTTCCAGCTGACACTTATTGGAATTAGACGGCTCATCCCATGATTATCAACAGTCGACTACCAACAGTCTTGAGCCTACACACAAGACTCACATGCAGGGCCCAAGAGCCCAAAAGGTCCACACGACCCAAAAGTCTCCAAGAGACACAAGCCATATTACTTAATGTCCCAGCTGACATTACTTGAACAATGTCTCAACCGAGTTCTCAAAACACATCACTCCATAATACTAACCTACCGCCCTCACGGAAACAAACAATGAAGCTCGAGGTAACCATTTACCTTGTTCTTCTCTCTTTTTCGCTCGTCACCCTTGCTGACTTGAGCGTTGGAGTGCCTACGGCATCCACCACATTGATGGGTAGTTATTATGTGTTCTCTTTGTCTTTGTTTTGCAAGATCATTTGTGCCTCTATCCTACGCAATCTCGATTGTGGACTGAAGGTGAAATTCACAGTCTACAGTTTGGCGCCCACCGTAAGACCTCGGTGATTTATAGCAAACAAAGCTCTGTTAGTCTACGACTAAACTCTCAAACCATCCATGGCTTTCAGGAATGAAGACACCCCAAACACCATGTCTGCTCAACTGGCCGCTCTGCAGGAACGATTGAAGTGTTGGAAGAAGAAAACCTCACAATGCGGAGTACCAAAACCAACCTCTATAAGTAGTTGAAGCAGATAGCATCAACTGCTCATTACTAGGAACTCTACATTCAGCCCAGTGACCCCATGCTCCAAACCAATTTGTTGAGGGCTTTTGATGAAGCTGCAGACCGCGATCGGCCCCCAACAGACCACTCACAATAGCATCAACTACCTAACAATCTACATCCAGAAGACCCCGCCCATCAAGTCATCTCTTCCATGCGTAAGGAGATGGAGAAGTTCAAGGTAGCAGTCCTCTCCTACCTACCTGGTGTAAGGCTTCTGACTAAGAAGAGTCGGGCTAAAATAATCTCAAACACACATTTCCATGAGTCTATCACTTTGGTAGAGCGCCTTGGAAGTTCATCCCTCAGACATGAGGCTATATGATGGGTCTACTGACCCAGATGACCATGTGGTCCATTATATGTACAAGATGATGTCTATGACACTTGCGCCAAATCAATGGAAGGTCAAAATGTGTAGAGGATTCGGTGAAACGCTAGCAAGCCCATCTCTGACCTGGTTCATCAATTTCTCATATCGGTATATTGGATCCTACCAAGAGCTAACATACAAGTTCTTGGAGCACTTTACAAGCTCTTGTAAGTTTGAGAAGACCAAGGACAACTTGAACTTCATTCAGCAGCAGAATGGAGAATCATTGCGAAGCTACATTGTACGCTTCAATAGAGAGATGATTTCCATATTGGACCTCCAACAGCCGACAACAATCGAGGCCTTTCGCAATGGTCTACTCACAGATAGTGAACTATATAAGAAGTTGACAAAGTTCAAGTGTTACACCATGGACCAAAAGATGACCCGAGCACGAATTGAAATTCAATGGAGGAAGACAAAAGGAACAGGAAACATGATGGCCCCAACAGACGCAATAAGGAAATGGCTCAAAACCCCTCCAAACGACCAAAAGATTCTGAAGATCGGATCCATCAGCCAGTCGACAGAAGGATCCCACGAGCTAAAGAGCATCGCCCTATCAATAAGATTATGAGCGTAGGCCTTCAACCTACACAATGTGACACCAGTCTTTATCTAGCGCCAAGACTTGGCCTCTATCTAAGCCTAAGTCTTAAGCCAACACCAAGTTCAAGTGACCAAGACTTGGCCTTCATTTAAGCATAAGTCTTGAGTCGACTTCAAACTCAAGCGAGATGGATTTCACATTTATCTGAGCCAAAGTCTTAAGACAACACAAAGTCGAAGTGTCTTCCCCAAACTACTAGTTTTGAGTCAACAAATCGACCAAATGATTAAATTATTATTGTCAAGATATGCATCCACAATGAACTCATACAAAGAAGATTAAGCTCAAAACGAGTTTTTATTCATCACTTGAAAGTTTTCATTACAAACTATAAAATTAGCTATGTCAACAAAAAATAAGTCTAAGTACAGAAGAGAAAGTCGGTCTTCAACATCTGGAATATCTAGAACTTCAGCAGCAGAGACGTCAATGGTTAGGACATCTTGAACGCCAGTAGCTGGGTCAGCTTTCGAGGCTGGAGCGCCATTTTCCATCTGACCAGACCCATCTTTGGTCTCAACAACCCCTCTTCAGCAGCACGATCACCATCTATGGGAGTGTCATACTCAACATCAGACGAATAAGAGAGGTCAACCTCCATCTTTTCATGCTTCTCGGTCCACTTCTCTGGATTCCATGCATTTTACTCCCCATCCAAATATTGCTTCATCAACCTAAATCTCTCATTCACCATGGCTTCATACCCCTTCCAGTGGTCAATCAACTCAGTCTTCCCCCTTTCAAAGTCTTCAGCCCCTCCTTGTAGGCATCCGTCTTGGCCTTCATCATCTCTCTTTCAACCTTCAGAGTCGATTCGGTAGCTTTCAATTTATCCTCGACCTCCTTCATTCCCCTCTCTGCAGCCTCAATCGACGCTTTTAGTTCAATATTTTCCTTCATTATAGATGTATTGGACTTCTCCAAGTCCCTGATTCTCTTTTGACTTACCTCGACAACCTTTAGCGGTAAGAGGCTACACTCCAAATCCTACAAAGATAAAATTAAGTTAAGGGATGAAGGGCTAAATAGACAAGTAAAGGCAAAAGAGATATAAGAAACCCTAGATATAGTCATCTCGGCTACACTCGAAAGCAATCAACAAAGGGCCCAAGTCTTTAAAAAGCCTATCTTACAGGGCCCAACCAAGCGAGGAGTTGAAGAGTCACAGACAAGCCCACGGTCGTTTGAGGACACTTTGACATCAGGAATAAATTATTAGTCGCCTGGAAATGACTTGACCTTTACATGTTTCATCCGATGTGCGAAGACACTTATTTATCGTAGTCGACATACATAATTTCACTTGATCTTATCCACTCCACATGACTTGGAAAGACCCCTAGTTGCTATAAAAAAAAAGGACATTCACTTAGCCCAAATTACACTCAATGTTATGTATCTCTCCCAGTCGACATGGAGATACCCTTCTGAATATTCGGTAGATCCATCCGACCGAAGAACTCTTTCCTGGAACTTCACCTGGTCCAGACGACAGACAAAGATGTTCATCAGAGTCAGACGACATGAAAGGACCTTCACTTGGTTATACGATGAGAAATGACTACCACTTGCTCCAATCGACCTATGTGGTCTCCCACTTGTTCTAGTCAACATACTTCTCCCAATCGACATAAAAATACCCTCCTGAACCTCCAGCAGATCCAACAGATCAAAGAGCATTCTCCTGGACCTTCATTTAATCTAGTAAACATGAAAGGACTATCATCTGGTCCAAACGACATGGCATGACTTTTACTTATTCCAGTTGACATGTAAGAATTTTCATATTCGATATGACTAACTAAATTTGGTGGCTACAGGTAAGAAGCAGTTTCATACGACATCAGAGATCAAGTCGACATGTGATGTTCAGTCGATATTGAAGACTCTCTTGGACCTTCATCTGGTCCAATCGACATTAAAGAAACTCTTGGACCTCCATCTGGGCCATTCAACATAAAAGTCACTTGGACCTTCATCTAGTCTAGTTGACATTGAAGACTCATAAACCTTCATCTGGTCTAGTTGATATAGAAGTCTTTTGGACCTTCACATGGTCCAGTTGACATAGAATACTCTTGGACCTTAATCTGGTCCAGCCGATATAGAAGACACTCTTGGACCTTCATCTGGTCCAGTCGATATAGAAGTCTCTAAGACCTTCATCTGGTCCAGTTTACATGGAAGACTCCTTGACCTTCATTTGGTCCCGTCAATATTGAAGTCTCTTAGACCTTCACCTGGTCCAGTCAACATTGAAAACTCGTAGAACTTCATTTGGTACAGTCGACATAGAAGTCTCTTGGATCTTTAATTGGTCCAGTCAACATTGAAGACTCATGGACCTTTATCTGGTCAAGTCGACATTAAAGACTATTAGACCTTCATCAAGTTCAGTTGACATAGAAGTCTCTTGGACCTTCATCTGGTTCAGTCTATATTAAAGACTCATGGACCTTCGTTTGGTTCAGCTGATATTGAAGACACTATTGGACCTTCATCTATTCTAGTCAACATAGAAGACTTCTGGACCTTCATCTGGTCCAGTCGACATTGAAGCCTCTTGGACCTTTAGCTGGTCCAGTTGACAATGAATTCTACTGGACCTTAACCTGGTCCAGTCGACATAGAAGACTCATGGACCTTCAATGAATTGACACCATGAGTGGATACCAAAGGCCAATCAATAAGGGTTCTAACCACTAGAACTCCAGTCGACATAGACATTTCAGACGACATTGGTTCTAGTTGACAACAAGTCTACTGGATTAAACATGCTCAAACGCAAGGCTATCAACGGCCATACTTTCGTCAGCCTTCCAATTGGGTCTACACTTAGGCTCATTTTGATTCTAGTCTACTGGAGTACTTCCAGTCGACACCTATTGGAATTAGACTGCTCATCGCATAACTATCAACAGTCGGCTACCATCAGCCCTGAGCCTACACACAAGACTCACATGTAGGGTCCATGAGCCCAAAAGGTCCACATGACCCAAAGGTCTCCAAGAGACACAAGCCATATTACTTAATATCCCATCCGAATTACTTGAACAATGTCCCCGCCGACATTACTTGAACAATGTCCCAACCGACATTTCCTCATATCATGCAATGTCCCAGTAGACAATATCTGATAGTCTATACACGACTAATTCCTTTTCAAACAGGAAATTAAGTATTTGGATGAAGACAAACCACTACAAATACGATAGTCAAGTCCAAAACAATTGGCCTTACACCTAATCTCGGATACCTTGATACTCCTGACTCAATCCCAACTTAACCATCCTCTCCTAGTAGAATTGAAATTCGACTATTCCAGGGAATCCTAATTCGACCAAGAGGCTACTTCCACAGCCTATAAATGGAGAGGGGGTCCAAGGGGTTGAGGTATTCAAGCTTTAATTCTCACATTTGAGTTCTCAAAGCACATCACTCCATAAACACTAGTATATTGCCCCCACAGCAACAAACAACGAAGTTCGAGGTAACCCTTTGTCTTGTTCTTCTCTTTTTTTCACTCGTCGCCCTTGTTGACTTGAGCTTCAGAGTGTCTACGGTGTCCACCACACCGGTGGGTAGATACTTTGCGTTTTCTGTCTAGCATATATAATATTTGGATGAGTTATGTGGCTAATAGGGAGTCAATTAATTTTTTGGCTAATAGCTTTGACGATCGAAGGGCTCTAGTATCATGTAAAATCTGGACCATCCAATGATCGAGATTTCAAAATTAAAAAAAAAAAAAAAAAATTGGAGAGAGAAATTTATGCTAGTAGATTTATGCTATTGGAGAAATTTATGCTATTAAAAAAAATTGGAGAGAGAAATTTTTTCTCTTTCTAAATCTGGGCCGTTGGATCAAAATCCAACATCTCAAATTTGACTAGAACGGTCTCTATTACAAAATATACTAGAACTCCCAGATCCGTTTCATAAGGATTAGCACAGGGTTGGAAGTTAAAATGGCACATAATAATGTCATGTCAAATTTAACATGACAGTGTATTATATATACTGTACAATAAGCACTGCACCAAAAGATTTTAAGTTGTAAAAAAATAAAATATTCTAATTTAGAATAAAATTTGAAGTAATAAGTAGAGAAGAGTACAAAATTTACACCAAATCAACGTTCCTTTCCTCTAAGCGAGTGTCTTAGACACCCATTAAACCACGTTTACCCGCAAGTGATACGAAAACTAGCAGCACTCCACATTAAGCTTTATGCCATTGAAAGTTAATTGTTCACCATATCCACTTTCATATTTTATTTTATTTTTTGAAATCGTTAGAAACCTCACAGCAAACCATCCCTTCCGGGTTTAAACGGAGCAGGTAAAATTCCTGATTATCCCAGACTCTTATAAGAAATACACTTCCTGGATTCAAACACACGACCTCAAGGTAAAACCTAAGCTCTACTTCTATCTTTATTTATTTTAGTTTTTTCAATAAATTACTTTGAACCAATATTTCTATTTGAAAAATCAATGTTACATATTAAACTGTAGTTCTCACCTGAGACTTTTTGGTATATTAATGTGTACAAAATCTTTCCATACAGTCTTGACTGGTGACTCCCACAACTTACTCTGCGAGACACTGGAATCAGAAAAATACTGTTCTTATTTGGACAAAGTTTTTAAAATAATTAATATTGTGACGCTCGACATCCTCAGAGCTGTAATGCTAAATCCGGCTGCTGCGGTATACCAATCTGTAAGTTAGAAATAGGTGAACCCGGCGCAAGGAATCTAACATTCAAGTCAGGAGCAAAAGTATGATACTCCTGTTTATGCAACGTTGACAATCCCTGCCAGTATGGATCCCCCAATAGCTCTGGATCCACTGCAGTATTCAACCTAGAGCCAGAGCATATGACTGATGAATTTTCGGTTTTTAGTCTACTTGAACAGTCAGACAACTTCCCTGCATTTGAATCATAACCGCTTGCAGGCATTGAGCAAACCACTTGTTGATTGTTTGGAACCATGCTAAACATTTGAGAAGCCGCGGGACTATTGTCAGATCTGGCGTTTCCAGGTTCTCTAGTAAGTCCTACTGTCCCCATTTGAGGCGGATAATTGAACCCAAAGCCACTACTACCACTAAAACTATTCATATTAGAGTGAATAACAGGTCTCAACTGAATCTGCGAAGCAGGCACGTGTCTTATCCCACCAAGAGTACTATTCTGAAGGTTTGAATCACTTTGGGAGTTGATTTCTTTAATAGTTTCGATGTCTTCCCCGCTCTGCAAGGAATATCTATTTCCAGCAAAGGAGTTTGAACCAGAAGTAGTTGGAGACATAAGTATGCTGGAATGGTCACCAGATATATAATTGTTTGGAGATTTCGGTTTCTCCGTGTATGAGTGCTGCTGCTGCTCAGCAGCCTTATTTTCACCTACCCATCCAGTATTGATCTTGACTCCAATGGGCAGTACCCACTCAATTTTCTTAGAAGCAATTTTCCAAACAACTGGCCCAAGATCTGCTGCAAATCGAGCCAAGCTTCTTGCATAGCCATGCTCGGTGTTTAAGCCAACCTAATTAATCAGACCAACAAATAAAAAAAATTATCAACAGCTGAACCATTAAAGGAGATTACAAACACTAACAGAGACTTAAATTTGGGGCAGTTATGCATTATTCAAGGGGTGAAAGGGGACCATATGGATTGGCTAACTTCCTCGAGTTGGTTTACCATTTCTCGCAATTTCAGTCATCGTGATTTAGGAAAAAAAATGTAGCAAGAAGCCAACAACTGTGATATTCATCTCAAATAACTGAATATCCTTTTGAATAGAACTCTAACTCCTCTTACGCAGTGGCAGAACCAATATTTTGGTTCAGCGGGGGCCAAAATGTAGCACAAGTTCAGATTTTTGACTAAACAGCTATACATATACATGTGTCCTCAAAATATTGCAGAGACCGACATTGGCAATTTCTCAAATATTTTTGCAATTAATCTCTCTACAAAATGAATTAAAAGAATTTCAAGAACTTTAGGGTGGCCCCAGCCACCTCAAGCTTGCAAGTGGTTCCACCACTGCTCTTACTAGAACTTAACCTCCACCCTTAAATCTCCCAAAACAATGGCAAAAAATCTTTCAACCACAGATTGCATGTTGAGAAGTTTCAGCTTTCCTTATATACAACAATTTAAAAAAACAATATTGAAAAAACAAAGCACTAGAAAAAACTTTCCAGTTGCACATACCGCCATTAGTTGCTTCAACTCTCCTTCAAAGGTTGTTAAAACAGAAGGTTCATGCCCAGAAGCCATGGAATCCTTATAGGAGTCTCGTCTATTCTCATCTATTGTGAACTGTTTCTTCCCATACTTCATCACGGCCCTCACAACCGAAGCTGCAAATCAAAAGAAAAAGGTTCAACGTCCATAAAACAAGGGTAGAAAACCAGCAATGGTTTTGAAAAGTAGGGATACCAATAATAGAACAAGATAGAAAATGTAAGACACAAACCTGGAAATTCGTTCTCCCATTCAGATAGAGAGCTAGTGTAAGTTTCACCAGCATGAGAACCACGAGAGGCTCTGTTTACCGAATCAGAGGGCCGAAACCTGACTGAAGTTGCTGGTCCTTTTCTTAAATTATGAGCACTAGCCCAGCTGGCATTGTCTCCTCCATTAGCAAGAGTTGCATCAGAGGAAAACTCAGATTTAATAAGATCAGAAGGAGAAGAGTCAAGTGACTTTTTCAGGCTCTTCGGTGGCCTGCCTCTCCTCACAACTTTTGCTTCGGGTTGTGGTTCACTATCATCGCTATCTTGCCTCAAGTTTTCGAAGTCCTTTTTTGCTAGCTCTAAAATGGAACGTGCCTACGGAAATATTTTCAACTTTGAGAAAGTACTATAAAAGGAACCCTCACATTAAACATATAATGATTTTAATATATAAACAAACCTGTCGAAAATAAATTGTATCAGGAGCATTATACCCCATTGCATTGGTACATATGAGAAAAACATCTTTCTGCACAAAGGGTCAAAAGAAAAAAAAAATCAGATTCGCAAATCAACATCAAATGTTTCAACCAGAAAGCAGAACAGAAGTAGTAGAAATTTGACGCTTTTTAAGATAAATCCCACAATGCAAAGTGCACACACACAGCAACCACTTATAATTTTTAAAGAAGCCATAAAATTAAAATAAGCAAAGATGAAGTATGCAGAGTCACCTAACATGTGATAATGTGTAATAATGACACTAGAGTAAAGCTACTTCTTCGTTGACATAACAAGGAATATGGCAGCAATAAAAATACAAATTAATAAAGATACATTCTTGATTCATGTCATTTAAGCAATGCTATTTTAGATAATGTTGAAACTTATAAGACATTTAAATGTGACTGGCAGATGATAACTCGGGGAATTCGGGCCACCCATAGAATCTTCTTTCAAAATGAAGACATATCTGGTTACAGAACAAGGGTGAAGTTGCACGGCCCACCCTGTCTAAAACATAATTTCCCGTTATAAATACTGTCATCTCTTTTCTAACTGCCTCGCCCACACTTTCTTCTGTATCTCTTAATCTCATAACACCCTTGGCCCAAGCTAATTTATTCATCACTCCAGTTATAAATTGTTACAGTCAATAGCAAGTGGGGGCTTCACCAGTAACAACCAGGCAAATTAGCACCTCATTACTGAAAAAGTAATAATTATAAATAAAGTATTAAAAGAACCTTAAACAACTGATACAAGTAAAATATGAATGAACAGCGTCAAGAATATTGACCGGTAAGATTGAAAGTTGATGAGAATGAGTTGTTTGACCTTCAACCGAATGTAACTGATGTGCATAAAATTCAGGTAAATTGCACACATCCATTAGGAAAAGTACCTATAACCAAACCAAACATGAACTGCCAAGAAAAGGCAATGCAACCAGAGAATTTCTCAGCTTGTACCCACGTGCACAAAAACAGGGGGAGATGCTATACACTCATATCCAAAACCACCAAAAGAAAAAAAAAATCTAAAACCAACCTCGAATTCTTCCAAGTAGGCATAAGCTCCTCCATCCAGCTTCTTTCTCACAGTAGCAAAATCCATTGGATGTGCAATAATCTCATGGTAATCAGGAAGCTACATCACAATAAATCAAACATCAAATCTGGATATCCAAATTCAATTACAAAACAGATGCATTAGCAACATTTCCAAAAACTAACTGCTACCTCTTCAGGATCCACCGGCTCAGAGAACACCTCATAAGTGTCCTTCCTACAAGTAGATTATACGCATACAGCAAAAACCATCAAACCCCCCATTGAAAAAAAAACATCACATATGAGTATAAAAAGAAATTCAAAACACAGTTAAGAAGGACACTCACTTTTGAAGTCTGTCAAGAATGAACACCAACAATTTTTTGTCTGGCAAAGGTGTCGTGGGGCCAGCAGACTCCACCGGTAACTCTGTCCACAGATAAAATCAAATAATTTAATCCAAATCCAAATCCAAACATTTCTATTTATTATTTAATCAAATTCCAAGAATATCGAAACTTATTGATACCATGTTGAGTGTCTGTCGCTTTCAAAACCTTTTCTTCCTGCAAGAAAAATTAGTCCAATATTAAATACAAAATTTACCCATAAAATTAACAAATCTAAAAAGTCCAACAAGTACAGGCACGATATAAATAACTGGTAATTATTATTCATAAAGAAAAAGACAAAATCTAATTTTTTTTTTTTTATAAAATTACGAAATAAAGAACCAAACCCATCTCCCAAAAAAAGTAAATTAATTAATTAATGTATATGCTATGCAAAAGGAAAAAAAAAAAAAAAAACCTTGATTCATTTTCCAATAATGTCCAACCAACCCCCAACTTCAAATAACGCGCGAAATACCAAAACGAAATAATAAAAAAAGGAAAACAAACATTCAAATCCATTAACTTTAGATTTCAAAAAAGGCGCCAAATTTTATACCATATGATCAGATCCCGTACGGATCTTGCGACGGCCGTTATAAACAGAATTAAGACCCGTGAAATTATCCAAGCCGTGTAACAGCTTGTGCTTCTTCTGTTGACGCTCGTCATCGTCGTCGTCTTCTTCTTCTTGATGGCCGTAGTCGTCATCATTAATGGATTGACGGTTAGATTTGAAAATGCAATTAGGGTTTCGTTTTTGATTTTGATTTTGTTTTTGTTGTTGTTTAAGGGAGCGTTTTTGGAGGTCTAAAAGAGAAGGGCGTCCCTTTTTCTTCTTCTTGTTGTGTGTCGTCATCGTCATCCTTCTTGTTGCCAATTCACCATTCATTTGTTTCTCTTTCTAATTTCTTTTTAGGAACATGGAGTTTTTTTTTTTTTAATTTATTTTTTAATAATGTATTGGGAATTGAAACGTGAGGAGTTGGCGTGAATGAACTGCTGACGTGGATGGTTGGTCACATGAAACTGGTGGGTTCTAACACGTGATCTAACTTGGTTGTAGACCTGGCCGGCGCGGTTACCGGAATCGAATCGGTTAATTCCGGTTCGGTTCCGGTTCCACACTTCAGTGGAATCGGAATTGAACCGTTCGGTTCCGGTTATATTCGTTTTTTTTTTTTTTACTTTTTTTAAAATAAAAAATTGAGATTGAAAAAATTAATTTAATGTAAAATTATGAATTTGAATTTATATAATAAACTTATATAATTACATTAAATTACAAATAAAATTCTTATCTAATAAATTAAAAAAAAATTATTAAATTAAAGAGCTTGAACTTAAATTTTTAAAAACTTAAGTTGCCTACGTATCCTACAGGGGTGAGAGGAATCAAAGCTCAGGTAGTTCCATTACATTTTTAAGATATTCCTCCATTGTAATTTTACAATTCTTTAATTTTACAATTCTTTAATTATCAATCATCATTATCAGTACATGTTGATCCTTCAACTTTAGTTCCGCTTGCACTTGCAGATGCATTGTCGAACAAGTCTTCAAATTCATCAGGGGCATCTTCTTGTTGCTTCAGATCAGCTCGGGTCCAATCATCTACACATGTTGTTGCTTATAGAGTGCTTGGATGTAATGAATACCGTCTAACTTCCAATATATTACCTCCCATGTTGAAGGCTTGCTCAACCGCAACGGTGGAAACGAGTGCTGCCAATATCTCTTTAGCAATAATTGATAATACATGATATACATTTTGATGTCGGTTCCACCATTCAAGGATTTGAAAATTTTACTAACTAAACTTTCTGTTGAAAACTCGAAATTTATAGATAAATAATTATCTAATTCCGGATTATTAGTCGTGTTATCCCTATGTTTTTTATTTCGTTGTAGTAACCAACGATCACATGCGCTAAGTCTTGTTTACATTACGGATTCGCTACTACTAGATTGTCCTACTGATTGCAAGTTATATCTTATAATATAATCCTTAAATAACTCTATTAAATCAATTTTTATTTTAGCTATTATTCTTGTAATATCAATTTCATCTAATATTCCTAAATATCCATAGTAAGCTTGTAAAGTACTATTCAAACCTTCTAATTTAAATCTAGGATAAAAAAACAGCAGCAATAAGATAAAGTAAATGAATGTCTCTAAAATAATGCAACTATTTTCATTTCATAACATTAATAGCTTCAAACAAAACAATATCATTAGGATCGAGAGTACCAACAATATTCAAACTTTCAAGAATAAATAAATGTTCTGTAGGATAATAAACTCCACTAAAAATATTTGTAGCATCATTAAAAACTCTTAAAATTTCTAAATTTTATCACAAATTTCCCATTAACAAGGAAAAAGTGTGATATGTTTTGAAAAAAAAAACTACATAATGCATCTTTGTATGCAAAGCTTGACATAAAAGAAAATAAGTTGAATTCCAACGTGTTGGAACATCTCGTGAAAATTTTATCGGTTTAATACCATTTAATTTATAAAACTTGGCCCATTCTCTCCTAACTTGAGAATATGACCAAATACAATTAAGTGTTTTCTTAATAGGATCAATGAAAGGTGATAATTTTTCAAAACCATCTTGAACACATAAATTAAGGACATGACATATGCAACGAACATGAAAAAATCGACCCCCTAAATTTGGTTCGCATATTTCTATTAAATCAGTGATTAATGCAGTATTTGCAGATGCAATATCAAATCCAATTGTTAAAATTTTATCTAATAAACCATATTCATCAAAAATTACTTTCATCATTCTATAAATATTTTGTGCAGTATGTTGTTCATCAAAAATTCTAAATGTAATAAGTCGTTTTTGCATGTTCCATGATGCATCAATCCAATGACAAGTCACACTCATATATGAGTGTGTTCGTCAATGGTCACTCCAAATATCAGAACAAATAGAAAGACGACCTTTAATATCTCTAAATGTTTCATTTAAAATAATTTTATCATCTTTGTATAATTTAAAAATTTGACGTTTTGTTGTATTTCGAGTCATTCTACAAGCATTAGGATTTAAAGCATTTTGAACGTAATTAGTAAAAGTACCAAAACTTAAAGAAAGATGTGTCATACAAGTTAATTTAGCAAATTCTTCTCTATTTTTGGCATCATAATATTTAAATAAATCTAAAGAACTCATACCTCTACTAGATGATGCGTACCTGGCCATTTGAGTTTGCGTCGTATCAAGTTCAAGCTCAACGATATGATGTCTTTACATGTGCTTAATCATATTGCTGTATCCACCAATAAATTTATAAGAAACCCCACAATGGTTGCATACTACTCTTCAACCTTCATTTGTAGTATCGATTAAATGAAAATGAATTTTGAAAACATCAGTGGAACGAGACTTAACTTCTCTTCTCCGTGAACCGATACTAGGGCCGCTCTCTTAGGTTGGTGTAGACACTTGCATTTTTGCATGAAAGCCCGATGATGAGCCTCGTTTGGAGGCACTACCCGATAAGTTGCGGAAGTTACGGGAAACGGACGTCGGAAGGGAAAATTCAGAAATAAGTACATCCTCATATTTAATTCGTTTGTTTAGCCTCGGGTTCGCTCGACTAATCTCTGTTTTAACTATTAGTCTCGACCCAAAATCCTGGCAACCCAAAGAACCAAGCCACACGCCCAAGGCCCACCAAAGTCCAATCCAAAAATATTCAACACATTTAAAACACATGTCTAAATTAAATCAAATCCCTCTTCCTAAATTAAATAAATCTCCTTCCTAAATTAAATAAATCACCTTCCTAATTACCAAAGATTTAAATCCAATCCCATTCCTAATTAGCCAAGATTGCATCCTCCAAATTTGGAAGGAAAATCTTGGCAAATTTATGAGATGGGCGGCCACACACTAAAGAAAAAGAGAAAACCCTAACTTAACACACACAATAGAAACCCTAGGATCACCATTATAAAAAGGGACATAAACCAAACCCTATTGGTTCTTGGCTCTCATTCACGGCTTCCCTCAAAAATTACAAACAAATAAGCACACACTCAGCCCCTCTCCACGCACGCCCTTGACCTTCCACAAAGCAGCAGCCACACGTGAAAGCAGACCATAAACCCATAAACAAATCCAAGCCACTCACGGCACCATTTGAGACCACACACGCCACTTACACCACGTCCCTCTTTCATGCAGCCTCCTCTTTATTAAACAGCACACGTAGCCCACTTACACACAAATAAAAAAACCGTACCACACATGCACGACCCTCCCTCTCATCATACAACAACCCTTCACACAAACGTAAGCCTCCACTATCACACCCACTCGCTGCGATTCAACAAAAAAAATATACAAAGCTACACCCTCACGCAATACACAAACAAAAACCAACCAAGCATCACAAGCCGAGAACAAAGCCCTTCAATAACGTGAAACAGTCCACAAAATCACAGCAAAACAGTGACCAAAACCGAACAACAAACTGCACCAAAAACAGTCTGAAACAGTCCCAAAAATAACCCAAAATAGTCCCTAAATAACCACCCGAAGCAGCAGTAAAAAATCATCCAAAAACAGTGAAGAAAACAGAGAAAATGGAAAATAGCGAAACAATGAAGGAAAATCTTGAACCAGAAAACCAGAAAAGTTACGGAACATTAACCCTTCCGGCGACGACGTAACGCACTCCCGGGAAGCGATTTAAAAGGTAAGACCTGAGGCACCTTTGTTTATTTTTATTTTGTCGTCCTGGAAATGGCATGCTTGGTTGGACGTGGAATACGTCCAACTAGGCATGCGAAGTCCTATATTAAAAACGGCCAAACCATTGGTCACATCTCTCCTTGATGTTCCGTCATTTATTTTTATCTCGCATTTATCTTTATTTTAATATTTCGCATTTATCTTTATTTCTATTTCGCATTTAATTTATATTTATCATTGCTTTATTATTCCGCATTTATTTTTAGTCATTTATCTTCCTTTAATGTTTCGTAGTTAGTTTACTATGTTGGACAATTATGACCCATAGCGTCACTATTTGTACAGATCATGATGTTGTTATACAAATTAACTATGTGACAAAGGAGATTGCACTCTTATCATTTGTGATTAGATCACCAAGATATATAAATGATAGGAGGTCCTTATGATTTGTTCCTGGATTGAGAATGATATGAGACAGTATCAGTCCACGAAGGATAAATCATTAAATATCTCTAGTCAGAGTATTAACGAGATTGGACATCGATAAAAGCGTAAAAGACTAGTATTACACTTGTGCGCGTTGTGAGGGCACAAACGACATTGTTCTCATATATTTGGGTATAGGATACTCATGCAAGTGTAATAGGAGGTTGTGTTTTACCGATGGTATGGGAAACAGCTTCGCTCTGGATAGACCCCCTCGGAATTCCATTGGTAGTATGACTATGTGTCTATGGAAGTCCGAAATCAGGGTAGGTGTATTTGGTCTTAACCTGAGACTGCACCTAATAACTTGCGACAATCAATATACTTTGGTTGAGGTGTCGTCCAGGGCTTTAACATGTTCTGTGTACGCCAATACTGGGTATATTGAGAATCGTAGTGTGTTGGGTGTGATGTTGAAGAGGAGTGTCACTCCAGTCATATGGAGATGATGGTCACGTAGGGATCCGGAACTGGTTCTCTAAAGGGTTGCAACCATCGGATAATATGACTTGGTCATGATTATCCGATAATAAAGAGACTAGTTGCTCGTAATCCGATATATGCTTCATACGGGGCAGACACTGTACCAGCCCCAGGCCTTGCATGTGATCATCCGATACTGGATCGAAATACGCAATACTATGTATACTTCGCCTGATATAGATCTTTATATTCCTGTAAGGATATTTTGGAGAATTCGGTAGGCATGATGCTTTGCTAGAAGCCAATCTTGTCTTGTAAATCGGTACAAACGTAGTACTAGGTACTTACGTGTTCAGATAGTCCGACGACCCGATTTACTGCCAACATATCTGGGGATCTCATGGGTCGCTTCCCGAAGATTCACCGATGACGTATGACTCGCACTTTTAATTAATTTGGGATTAATATGATGAGAGAGAAAATTAATCTGTGATTAATTGCGGAGATATTTTATTTGGGATAAAATATCATTTAAAGAGAGAAAACGATTAATTTGGAATTAATCGATAAATAATATATTCGAGATATTATACGAAATTGGATTTCGACGTGGAATTAAAATTAGATTTTAATTCAAGGGAACGAGTTAATTTAGAATTAATTCATTAGCGACGTGAATAGTAATTATGCTAGGCATGATTATTTAATTAAATTAGATTTAATTACGTCGTAACGAAAAATTCGTTAATTTGGAATTAGCGAACCCGAGCCCGGGATTGTTTGTGAGCACATTCGCATTTCGAATTCGAGTGCGGCACGCAAGTCAAATCAAGCGTCAAATCGCTAGTCGCATCTAACGTCACATCATTCGTCAATCAAGTGATATATGTCTTTCACTTTGAGTGATTGACATCAGTCATTATTCATTGATTGATTGATGTAGTGGTTGTGGGCTTTAATTGTTTGACTTTTAAAGCCAATTTTTGGTAAATGTATTTATTGATTTTTTGAAAATCAATTGTGTATTAGATACACAAACCTTACCAACCAAAGACAACTCACTCTCTCTTTTTTCTCTCCTCTCTCTCACGCCCATTTGGGCATTTCTTCACTGGTTTTATGCTGGGCAAAACAAGAAGAAGATGGAAGCAAGTGTGGTGATTTTGTGGCAAAAATCATCAAGAGCTAGCACTCTGAGAGACATGCGAAGGTGATAGGGAAGTCCACCCATGAGATTGGTATCATTTGACGAAGCTTGGAGCTTGACGAAGGACCAACAATGGCCAAAAATGGAGACATCACAGCAGCTCACTGCCGTGACTTCCAGTGGGCAGAAAGTTGATTTTTGTTCGTTGCCGCGTCGCTCAACCGATCAATGTGAGTATTCCGCAACTCCTCATTGTATTCGCACATGTGTTTTATGCTTGTTAATCGATCCTCGGGGCCGTAGAAACTCCAACAATGGTATCAGAGCGGTTGAAAAGCATGAAATTTGATTATGGCTTAAAATTTGGGTAAAATATTTTTGAGCATGATTTAATGAAATTGGATGAATTAGTATGCTTAAATGTGTTTTAATTGATGATTGATTGGATCAATTTGATCAAATTGTTTGGAACAAATTTGCCCAAAATATGAGGCTTGGCCGAATGGATAAGAAGCTCTAATGTCTTGGGTTTCTTGATTTTTGATCATTGGATGTGTTGGAAATCAAGGAAATTGATTTAATGTTGAATTGAATTTAATTGGATTGAATTTGATTTGGACATAAAATTCCCCTTTGGCCGAGACATATATAGCATGTATATGGGTTTGATTTTTGTTAATTGTGTTGGACATGATTTAATGATGATAAGCATGATTAATTAGGCTAATTTGGTGTTTTGGAAATATTGATTTGGGTGATTGATTGTGTTATACACTTTAGGTAATTAAATTGTGAAATTGGATTTTGTAATTTAATTGAATTGGGCTAATTTTAGAAATTGGGCTTGAAATGTTGTAAATGGGCTTATTGGGCTTGGTTGTACTAAGTTAGGTTTAGGCTAAATTGGTTGGATCCAATTGGGCCCAAAACCGCTTCCATAAAGCCCAAATGCGACTAATGGACCTTTAAAGTTTAATTGGGCCTAATGGGCCTAAATTGATTTCTGGGCTTATGGGGTAACTCCCGGATTGGACTTTGGTTATTGGGTTCGACCCGAGTTGACCAAAAGTCCACGCCTTAAAGAAATTAATTAAAAGCTCATTGGACTTTAATTAAATTGATATTGGATATTAATCGGGCTTTGAGACCCATAACGATTAAATTTGGAATTTAAGTCGTAAAGGTTTATTTATAAAGTGTAATATTTAATTTGGAATTAAATAGAGAATTAGTATTAAATACAAATTGAATTGTATTTAATTATGTAGTTTAATTTAATTCGAGAATTCGTACTTTGAGTACTTATTCGCAAAACGAGTTTGACTCGAGCAAAATCAAATCGTTGTTTGAACATTGGATGATCACTAATTATCAGATTAATTAATTGGATTAGATTGATTGATAACATGCTTGTGTGAATATATGGTTGCAATGCATGAATAATGTATATCGATGGATATTAGATGGGTGGGGCAATTTTAGAAATGTTGTAATAAATTTGATTTATTAATTGGACCTGCGTGTCCAGCCCTATCACCTCCTTATTCTTTGTATTCTCTTCTCACTATTCCCCTCAATGTAAATGAGGTTTCTTTAGAAGTGTAGTGTAACGGGTAGAAGCAAATACATGTGCTAGCGGGAGAGAGAAAGGAGAGATTTGATCTAGGATCAATGTGTAAAGTATCCATCCGCATATAATTATTATTTATTCATATGCGCTTTTTATGTGTTTAGAATGCATGTTTAAGGGTGTATGATGATGAGACCTTAACAAAGATAATAAATTGGTTGCCAATTTGCACGCGAAAAACCCTCACAAAATATTAAGCGTTTTTCCTTCCATTGAGTGATTCTTACTCAAGATCCAAGACTGGCATTGGCTTGTTGGCCAAAGTCAAGGCCTTTGTCCATCGAGGATGTGTTTGAATCACGAAGGCTTTGTTACATAATGGTGTCTTGTCCAAGTTGTGGTTTGTTGGCCAAGTCAAGACCACTTCTTGTCCATCGACATTGATTACGAATCTTTCCATGGTCAATGGGTTCCGCTTAACTGAGATCACTAAGTTTGTTGTGCCAAAGCCAAGGCTTAGTTGATTCAGAGGAAAAATGTTAGGTAATATATTGGCATATATAAGATATATGTTTCGGACTTGGATGTCCCCTATGGATCTAGGAATTGGATTGGATCTAATTGATCTTAGAGATCTACCTAGTTAATTATCATACAATTTGTTGGCCAAAGTCAAGATTGTGTGATATTTAACGGGATCCTAGCCGCTAGGAAACAAGGTTTCCCGAGTACTCGACAGAGGGTTAGAGGCTCGCGAAAAATAGTTTGAGGCAAGAATTGAATTTGCAATATTCGTTTAATTACTTGCCATACGCGCTCAAACAAATATCATTCGTCAAATAAATTTAAATGTTAGTTTGACTAATATTTGAATTGTTGTTTTAATTAATAGTTGGACTATTCAAACTAATTCATTTATAGTTGATTATATAATAGATGATAATAATCAATATATTGATTCAATTAATTATAGTTATAATTATAGTTGATTAAATAGTTGGACTATAATCATTATAATAATAGTACCTAAATCATTGATTAAATAGTTGGACTATTAAAATCAAGATATAATTGAAAGATTGGCATTTAAAACATAATCCTGAGGAAAATTATTTAAATGGTTTAAATTTTCAAAATGGGAATATTTCAGGATGGTCCTGGAAAATAATAAGTTAGTTTATTTGATAAAATAACACATTAAGCCTAAGCCCGGAGTTAAGCAAATAGTAGAGCATGATCTTTGGAAGATTCATGTGATGATAATTTTAGTGCTTAATCCATTAAACTTGTTAATTAGACTCCTTAATTTCTTAATCAGAACTAAAGATTAGATCCTTAAAGTATGATAAAGAAATTGAAGGATCTTCATAGATCTATAATTAGATCTTAGAAATAAATATTGCAATGATAAACTCTTGGAGAGTTAATGACTATTCTCAATGAGACAAAGTCAAAATTTGCAATTAGGCAAGTAGCGCAAGGCGCACCTTACTTCGATATTCTAGAAGGCCATGGCTTGGCCAAAGGCTTCTGGAGTGTTGAAAATGGCAAATTCAAAATCATTATAATCTTCTGGGAAGATAAATGACATATCCCAAAATGTCTACCTAAATTGTGGCAAACGGGATCGCGGAAGCGTGACTGCCGTTTAGACAAAGCAGAAATGAAGGAACTGAAGACATGGCAAGGCTCTGACTTCAAATATGTTTGTCATATTATGTCCACTACTAGTATTAAAATTGGATTTTAGATACTTAGTGTGATACATAAATATATACTGTTGTTCAGAATCGGCTATGACCAAGATACTGACTTCAGTTGAGATTTATCTGCGAATCGGAAACGGGACGAAAGTCACTGTTTTAACCGTAGATACCTAATTTTAGGGGCTACCCTTTAGGTGTGTACTTAAATTTAAAAACTGTTATAATGTAACTAGTTTGACTAAAGACATTATCTCTATATCAGTGTATAACCTGCTGCGGGTGTACCTTTATATTCTAGAACACTAAAGTGTTTTATTATATAAAGATGATATTGAGATAAACACATTAGATGTGAATAACAGAATTTATATTTTGAATATAAATAAATCTCAAACATATAACATGACAAACAAATAGCTCAAACTGATTTGATCAGATGAAACTTTTGTGGCATTGTTGTCTGGGACACAACTAAACAAGAGTCGTATATCCACACTTTTGAAGAGTGGGTACTCGGACTGATTTGATTCTATTCAAATAAAGTCTACGAATCTAGTTTATTGGGCAAAATACCTAAAACCCTATTTACTTGGTAAACGTGTAAATGCCACCAATCTGTTAGCCCTAGTTCATAATGAAGCAAGTGGGCCCATGTCTAGCTAGGCTAGAGGTGGATATTAATATTTCGTGACCTTTACGGATGTAGCATCGCGTTATGGTTATGTGTTTCTTTTGAAACACAAATCAGAAACTTTTAGAGTTTCGACACGAAATAGATGAACATATCGGCTAAAGTATAAAACCATCACGGTTAGACCATGATGAAAATGCTTAAGCAATAAGTTTCTCAAATATTTAAAAGAGTATAGTATTCTTTCAATGAGGACTCCTCGCGGAACACGTCATTTTGACGGTGTGTCCGAACTGAGTAACCGAATTTTGTTGGACATGATAAGGTTAATCATGAGTCGCTCTGAGCTACCATTTCCTTCAACGGATAAGCATTAAACAGTGCAGAACTTATTTTGAATAAGGTTCCATAAAAATCTATTTGACAGATTTCATATTAGATATGAACAGGAAAGAAACTGGGTTTTCTCATTCCTGATGATTTGGGATGCTAGGCATACGTTTGGATGATACCAAACTAAAACCCAAATTGGATAAGTGCCAATTGTAGGTTATCCTAGGGATATATAAGTATAGTACTTATACATCTCACCAGAGAACAATGTAATTGTTGCTCACCATGCAGTTTTCCTAAGAGGAATACCTATATGCAGTGGAAAGTGGGAGGATAGTAAAACTCGATGAAAATCGGAGTAATACTATTCTAGGCACAGATCCTTAATGGAACCCATATAGTTCATCAATGATGAAACTATACCAGTAATCTTCGAATACATAAGAAACGTGTATGTTGGAGAGAGTCAGAAAATAACCTGGGGTATGGGTTTCTGATCTCACCTCATAAAGATGTCAATCTTATTGAGGTATACCAACTGACTACGTATGAGGAAGTGATACAAGGTATCAACTCCCTATTATGGCAAAGTGCCATGATATCCGAAAAGGATTCCATGTATATCAACTTAGTTTGAACACTAGTTGATGTACCGCAATGCATTGTGCCTATTGGTACTATATAAGTCTTCAAGGAAGACATATATGGAAGGCAACATACCAACGTACTAAGCTAGGTTGTAGCGGAAAGGTATCGTTATCAACAATGTGTAGATTACGATTCAACCTTTTACCTGTTGCCACGGTAAATCCATTTGGATAATGCTTGCTAACGCTGCATGTTTCATTATGAAATATGTCAGCTGAACGGGAAAATCATTTTCCTGAAAAGGAAACCTTTTGGAGGATGTTTACACACATCCTGACAGTTTTGTCGTACCATAACTAGCAAACAAGGTTTGCAGGTTATTCGATCCATGTATGGATTGAAGCAAGCATTAGGTTCTTGGAATTATCGTTTTGATGTAATAATAATAGTATATGATTTAATTCAAAACGAAAATGATTCTTGTGTATATAAGGAGGTAGTGGGAGCGCACTGACAGTGGCTGTCCTATACAATAATGATAATATATGCCATTTCTTGGAAATGATATTCCCATAAAACAATCGGTGAAAGCTTGGCTTTCAATGAAAACTCTCCGAGAAATCGTACATTGAAAAATGTACGCGACCTGGTGTCTCATATGCTTTGAGCATATGGATTCACAAACAGGCCAATCCAAGTGATAGTCACTGGATTGATATTAAGAACATCCATTAGTATCTTAGAGATCTAAGGATACTGTCTTCCTATGGAGAAAGAGAACTTGAAGTGACTGAGATCACTACTGTAAGTTTCCCAACCGATAATACGACTATAAGTCGCAAAACGGTACTATACAGTTTGAAATAACGGAACAGTGAGCTGAAATCTTCCAAGCAAGATATTGTTACCGAATAAACAACAATGTGGGTTTTTGCTGCAGCTGAGGCATCAATAGAAGCCATTTGGGTCGATAATAAATCTAATTAGATTAGATATAGCTCTATTAGCAGCTGAGCTAGGCTACAACGCATGCTAAAGAATTAATGGTCTCATCAACGATCCAGATACATACTTCGATATTCATCTGATTCGTTCGGATCATACATCGTGGCGATGTGATGATTGAATAAATCGCATCAGCTGATAATCATGCAAATCCGCTGACGAAAGCCTTTTCTCAGCAGTTTGAGCCAACCGTACATAGTTCGGTGTAAGACACTCGAGTGACTGGCTATAGGCCAAGTGGGAGATTGTTGGACAATTATGACCCATAGCGTCACTATTTGTACAGATCATGGTGTGTTGTACAAATTAACTATGTGACAAAGGAGATTGCACTCTTATCATTTGTGATTAGATCACCAAGATATATAATAATAGGAGGTCCTTATGATTTGTTCCTGGATTGAGAATGATATGAGACAGTATCAGTCCACGAAGGATAAATCATTAAATATCCCTAGTCAGAGTATTATCGAGATTGGATATCGATAAAAGCGTAAAAGACTAGTATTACATTGTGCGCGTTGTGAGGGCACAAATGACATAGTTCTCATATTTTGGGTATAAGATACTCATGCAAGTGTAATAGGAGGTTGTGTTTTACTGATGGTACGAGAAACAGCTTCGCTCTAGATAGACCCCCTCGGAATTCCATTGGTAGTATGACTATGTGTCTATGGAAGTTCGAAATCAGGGTAGGTGTATTTGGTCTTAACCTGAGACTTGCACCGCTAATACTTGTGACAATCAATATACTTTGGTTGTGGTCGTCCAGGGCTTTAACAGGTTCTGTGTACGCCTCTGCTGGGTATATTGAGAATCGTAGTGTGTTGGGTGTGATGTCAAGACGGAAGTATCACTCCAGTCATATGGAGATGATGACCGCGTAGGGATACATAACTGGTCCTCTAAAGGGTTGCAACCATCGGGATAATATGACTTGGTCATGATTATCCGATAATAAAGAGACTAATTGCTCGTAATCCGATATATGCTTCGTACGGGGCAGACATTGTACCAGCCCTAGGCCTTGCATGTGATCATCCGATACTGGATCGAAATACGCAATACTACGTATACTACGCCTGATATAGATCCTTATATTCCTGTAAGGATATTTCTGGAGAATTAGGTAGGCATGGCGCTTTGCTAGAAGCCAACCTTGTCTTGTAAATCGGTACAAACGTAGTACTAGGTAATTACGTGTTCGGATTGTCTGACGACCCGATTTACTGCCAACATATCCGGGGATCTCATGGGTCGCTTCCCGAAGATTCACCGATGACGTATGACTCGCACTTTTAATTAATCTGGGATTAATATGATGAGAGAGAAAATTAATCTGGGATTAATTGCGGAGATATTTTATCTGGGTTAAAATATCATTTAAAGAGAGAAAACGATTAATTTGGAATTAATCGATAAAATATATTCGATATATTATACGAAATTGGATTTCGACGCGGAATTAAAATTAGATTTTAATTCAAGCGAACGAGTTAATTTAGAATTAATTCGTTAGCGACGTGAATAGTAATTATGCTAGGCATGATTATTTAATTAAATTAGATTTAATTACGTCGTAACGGAAAATTCGTTAATTTGGAATTAGTGAACCCGAGCTGGGATTGTTTGCGAGCACATTCGCATTTCGAATTGATTGCGGCACGCAAGTCAAATCAAGCATCAAATCGCTAGTCGTATCTAGCGTCACATCATTCGTCAATCAAGTGATAGATATCTTTCACTTTGAGTGATTGACACCAGTCACTATTCATTAATTGATTGATGTAGTGGTTGTGGGCTTTAATTGTTTGACTTTTAAAGCCAATTTTTGGTAAATGTATTTATTGATTTTTGAAAATCAATTGTGTATTAGATACATACATCCTTACCAACCAAAGACAACTCACTCTCTCTCTTTTCTCTCCTCTCTCTCACGCCCATTTGGGCATTTCTTCACTGGTTTTCTGCTGGGCAAAACCGAGAAGATGGGAAGCAAGTGTGGTGATTTTGTGGCAAAAATCATCAAGAGCTAGCACTCCGAGAGACATGCGAAGGTGATAGGGAAGTCCACCCATGAGCTTGGTATCATTTGACGAAGCTTGGAGCTTGATGAAGGACCAACAATGGCCGAAAATGGAGACATCACAGCAGCTCACTGCCGTGACTTCCAGTGGGCAGAAAGTTGATTTTTGTTCGTTGCCGCGTCGCTCAACCGATCGATGTGAGTATTCCGCAACTCCTCGTTGTATTCGCACATGTGTTTTATGCTTGTTAATCGATCCTCGGGGCCGTAGAAACTCCAACATACTATGTATCGCTTCCGTTATTTATTGTTATTACATCACAAACATTATCATATTTCATGTATACATTGGGTTAATGATTGTGTTATGTTAAATGGTCGGTGCTATCTCTTGCGGTATATCTGATGGAAACCCAGATGTAAATTCCCTAGCCGAATCCGAATGGACGGTAGTGCGGTCTGTACTTGGGATACAACTCCACGTACCGCTTGAGAAACTTTCAAGCACGTGTTACATTTTGGTATTTAATTTTGTGTCTATGGTTCCGTTATTTATTTTCTGTGTATTGTTTCTCTGTTCATGCATTGTTAATCTTGATGCGCATGGGCTAATCATGTGGGGTAAAGGTCCTCTATTCGAGGGAAATACCTAAAGGCTACATTTACCACAATGTTTTACCGAGTCGGATGAAGTACGTTTGATTGAACGTGAGATATGTTCAATCGGGCATACGAGGTCCCATATTATTTATTTGTTTATTCATGCATTTATAATCTAGTGCACATGGGCTAATCATGTGGGTTAAAGGTCCTCCATTCGAGGGAAAGGCCTAAAGGCTTCATTTACCACGATATTTTGCTGCGCCGGACGAAGTACGTTTGATTGGACGTGAGATACATTCAATCGGGCATACGAGGTCCTATATAGATGTCGGTCGTGGTCGCATCTCTTTCATCATTATGTTATTTACCTTTTGCATATCATTACCTCGTTCATTCATGCATTGCTATCTAGTGTGCATGGGCTAATCGTGTGGATCAAAGGTCCCCTATTCGAGGAAAATGCCTAAAGGCTACCTTTACCACGATGTTTTGCAGTGCCTGACGAAGTACGTTTGATTGGACATGAGATATGTTTAATCGGGCATACGAGGTCCTATATAGATGTTGGCCACGGTCGCTTCTCTTTCATCAACATGTTACTTACCTTTTGCATAATATTGACTTCGTTATTTGTCTTTTTTTGTCGTTGTTTCGTATTTTTTCATTTTCGCATTCACGTCATGTTTATGTTTGAGTGCTTGTTATCTCTTGCGATATATCAGATGGAAACCCAGACGTAAATTCCGTAGCCGAATTCGAATGGACGGTAGTACGGTCTCTCTACTTGGGATACAATTCCGCGTACCGTTTGAGAAACATTCACGCGTGTGTTTGTGTCATTTGGATACCACTTTGGTAATCTCGTTCGAACGCGTTTACAAACGCTACTCGAACGCGCATGCATTTTATTTTATCATGCATCATGTCTTATCCTGTTCGAACGCATTTCCGAATGCTATACGAATGCAGATATTCTGTCTCATTCTCGTTCGAAAGCGTCTATGGATGCTACACGAACGTATGTATTCTGTTTACCATTCGAACATGTTTCCGAACGCTGGACGGACGCACATACAGTGATCAGATTTCTTTTCATCACATTTCACACATGTTTACTTCTTTGGTCATTTCTTTTGCATTATGTACCTAATTATCCTTTTTTATTACTAATGCTTTTACAGTTATCATTTGTTACACCTATTGCACTTCTTTGTTTAATATGTCTATGGAATTACACATTTATCTTCTTTTGTATTTGTTTTTGTTTATTGGTGTGCAATCTTGTGTGTTGATTAAATTATCTTGCATGTGTTACATAAGACCTGGTTATACTATTGCGTAAATCTTTTCATTACAATTGGCATAAGTAAGGGACCATTCCGAACCCAACGGTTTGAGTGCGGCCTTAAATCATTTCCCACTTCACAGTGGGTGGCGACTCCATTTTATTTCTCCAGTTTAGTCCCCCGCGGGCTACTCTGTACTCTCGACCGGGCCGCGAGCCCGGACAGCGTCGCTGTGTCTATAGTCTGGCGACTCCACTGGGGATAGAGAATCGGCCCCGAAATAATGTCTTGTAATGTTTATGATTTTTGCTTTAGTTAACCTTGTCTACAAGTGGGTTGGGACCAAGGGGTTAATAAAACTTTCCAAACTAAAGTTGATTTAACCAAAGGTATTATTAGAGTTAGATAATGATTTGGTGTCTTCCTTCACTCACTACCTTTTTATAGCCAAAAGGAAAAGCTGTGAAGACATCTAGATAATCATTTACTCAAAGCTTACCTTAAAGCATATTTAAAGTGATGGACTAATTTGGAGGATCTATTGTTTATTCCTGTCACCAAGGCGATAAGAGCCTAAGAGGTAAGGGTATTTAAGAGAGTTCGCTCCACCCTCCCTCTGGGGAATTTTCAATAAAGGAATCCATTTGACAATTATTCATGCATCGTGAAGTCATTTTCGCTCGAAGCGGCAGATCATTATATGGTATCATCACTCGTTGGCACGTACCTTAGGGTATAAAAAAGGTGCACTCACTTGGTCGCTCGAACACTTGAGTGGGGAGACCTAGTTGTGGGCAACCCTTCGCCGACGGGAGCCTTTATTAATACTCTCATAAAAAAAGCATGAGAACCATACTTATATGACATATAGAAGCCACCATTTATGCTTGTGTTTGAGACCATCATCATTTGGATTCATTTGGACTTTTTTTCATGAGATGTGAACTTGTTGGGCCATTTAAACTGGGATGAGTTTGTGTCTTATGACGATTGGGCCAAAATATTCTAAATGTCGATGGGCCACTTTGTGTTTGGGCCCCCTATCATTTGAGGTTGTTTAGCCACATTATTGCAAAAGTATAAACCTGTTGGGCCTTTTTCAATTGGGACAAGTTTACACATCGCAATAATATGATTGAAAGCTTTGAAATGATAATTGGCCAACTTGTATGAAAACCTTGATGGACTTAGAAAATCCAAACTGTTGGAGATTCTAAGGGTCCCAAGGATCATAAATCAAGCATGAACATGTGTGAATACATTCGAGGAAGTCACAGAATACTTACATCGATCGGTTGAGCGACGCAGAGGTAACAAAAATGAAATTATGCCCTCTGTTCTTCGGCAGTGAGCTGCTGTGACAGTTCACTGAGTTGCGGCCACTGGAGGTCCTCGAACAAGCTCCAAGCTTCGTCGAACGATTCTCGGCTCATGGGTGGACTTCCCTATCACATTCGCATGTCTCTCGGAGTGCTAGCTCTTGTGATTTTTGCCATAAAAATCACCACAATTGCTTCCCATTTCTTCTTGACTCTCGGCAGTGACTGCCTTGACCAGTGAAGAAATTTTGTCCTCTTGGGCGTGAGATGAGAGAGATGAGAGAAAGAGAGTTGTGTTTGGTTTGTTCCAAATTTGTGTATTTTATACACTAATTTGAATTCAAATTCATTTCATGTGAATTTGGCTTTCAAAAGTCAAACAATTAAAAGCTCCAACCACTTCCATCAACTCACATCAAGTTGTCAAGTCAATCACTCAAAGTGACAAGTGATTTGACGCTTGAAGTGACGCTAGATGCGACTAGCGATTTAACGCTTGATTTGACTTGTGTGCCGCACTCGAACTCGAAATGTGAATGCGCTCGTAAACAATCCCGGGCTCGGGTTCGCTAATTCTAAATTAATGAATTTTCCGTTGCGACGCAATTAAATGATTACGCCTAGCGAAGTCATTATTCACGTCGCTAACGAATTAATTCAAAATTAAATCATTCGCCCGAATTAAAATCTAATTTTAATTCCGCGTCGAAATCAAATTTCTTTTAATATATCAAATATATTAATTATCGATTAATTCCAAATTAATCATTCTCTCTCTTTAAATGATATTTTATCCTAGATAAAATATCTCCGTAATTAATCCCAGATTAATTTTCTCTCTCATCTAATTAATCCAATATTAATAAAGTGCGAGTCATACGTCATCGGTGAATCTTTGGGAAGCGACCCATAAGATCCCTGGATATGTTGGTAGTAAATTCGGTCGTCGGACTATCCGAACACGTAAGTACATCGTACTACGTTTATACCGATTTACAAGACAAGGTTGGCTTCTAGCAAAGCACCATGCCTACCCAATTCTCCAGAAATATCCTTACAGGAATAAATGATCTATATCAGGCGTAGTATACGTAGTATTGCGTATTTCTGTCCAGTATCGGATGATCACATGCAAGGCCTGGGGCTGGTACAGTGTCTGCCCAATACGAAGCATATATCGGATAACGAGCAACTAGTCTATTTAATATCGGATAATCATGACCAAGTCATATTATCCTGACGGTTGCAACCTTTTTAGAGAACCAGTTCTGTATCCCTCTGCGATCATCATCTCCATATGACTGGAGTGGCACTTCCGTCTTGACATCACACCCAACACACTACGATTCTCAATATACCCAACATTGGCGTACACAGAACCTTTTAAAGCCCTGGACGACCGCAACCAAACTATATTGATTGTCACAAGTATTAGCGGTACAAGTCTCAGGTTAAGACCAAATACACCTACCCTGATTTCGGACTTCCATAGACACATAGTCATACTACCAATGGAATTCCGAGGGGGTCTATCCAGAGCGAAGCTATTTCCCGTACTATCGGTGAAACACAACCTCCTATTACACTTGCATGAGTATCCTATACCCAAATATATGAGAACTATGCCGTTGTGCCCTCACAACGCGCACAAGTGTAATACTAGTCTTTTATGCATTCCTCGATGTCCAATCTCGATAATGCTCTGACTATGGATATTTAATGATTTATCCTTCGTGGATTGATACTGTCTCATATCATTCTCAATCCAGGAACAAATCACAGGGACCTCCTATCATTATATATATCTAGGTGATCTAATCACAAATGATAAGAGTGCAATCTCCTTTGTCACATAGTTAATTTGTACAACAACACCGTGATATGTACAAATAGTGACGCTATGGGTCATAATTGTCCAACAATCTCCCACTTGGCCTATAGCCAGTCACTCGAGTGTCTTACACCCGAACTATGTACGGTTGGCTCAAATTGCTGAGAAAGGTTTCGTCAGCGGATTTGCATGATTATCATTGGATGCGATTTATTCGATCATCACATCGCCATGATATATGATCCGAACGAATCAGATGAATATCGAAGTATATATCTGGATCGTTGATGAGACCATTAATTCTTTAGCCTGTGCTGACGCCTAGCTCAGCTGCTAACAGAATTATATCTAATCTAATTAGATTTATTATCGACCCAGAAGGCTTCTATTTCCGCTTCAGCTGCAACAATAACCCGCATTTGTTGTTTCTACGGTAACAATATCTTGCTTGGAAGATTTCCAGCTCACTGAACCGTTATTCAAACTTTTTAGTACCGTTTGCGACTTATAGTCGTTATATCGGTTTAGGAAACTTGCAGTAGTGATCCCAGTCACTTCAAGTTCTCTATCTCCACAGATTACAGCATCCTTAGTTCTCTAAGATAATAACGGATGTTCTTAATATCAATCCAGTGACTATCACTAGGATTGGCCTGTTTGTGAATCCATATGCTCAAAGCGTATGAGACACCAGGTCACGTACATTTTTCAATGTACGAGTTCTCGGAGAATTTTTCTCGAAAGCCAAGCTTTCACCGATAGTTTTATATGGGAATATCATTTCCAAGAAATGACATATTATCATTATTTATAGGACAGCCACTGTTAGTGCGCTCTCACTAACCTCCTTATATACACAAGAATCTTTTCGTTTTGAATTAAATTATAAACCATTATGATTACATCAAAACGATAATTCCAAGAACCTATGCTTGCTTCAATCCAAACATGGATCGAATAACCCGCAAACCTTGTTTGCTAGTTTTGGTATGACAAAATTGACAGGATGTTATAAACATCCTCCAAAAGGTTTCCTTTTCAGGAAAACGATTTTCCCGTTCAGCTGACATATTTCACTAATGAAACATGCAGCATTAGCAAGCATTATCCAAATGGATTTACCATGGCAACAGGTAAAAGGTTGAATCGTAATCAACACAATGTTGATAACAATACCTTTCCGCTAAAAGCCTAGCTTTATACGTTGGTATGTTGCCTTCCATGTATGTCTTCCTTGAAGACTTATATAGTACCAATAGGCACAATGCCTTATGGTACATCAACTAGTATCCAAACTAAGTTGATATACATGGAATCCATTTCGGATTCATGACACTTTGTCATAATAGGGAGTCGATACCTTGTATCACTTCCTCATACGTAGTCAGTTGGTATACCTCAATAAGATAAACATCTTTATGAGGTGAGATCAGAAACCCATACCCCAGGTTGTTTTCTGATTCTTTCCGACTTACGCGGTTCTTGTGTATTCGAAGATTAATGGTATAGTTCCATCCTTGATGAACTATTTATGTTCCATTAAGGATCTGGTGCCTGGAATAATATCACTCCGATTTTCATCGAGCTTTACTACCCTCCCACTTACCACTGCATATCGGTATTCCTCTTAGGAAAACCGCATGGTGAGCAACAATCTAATTGTTCTCTTGTGAGTTATATAAGTACAATACTTATGGTATCCCTAGGATAACCTACAATTGGCATTTATCCGATTTGGGTTTTAGTTTGGTATCATCCAACAATTCCCTTCATACCCAAATAATCAGGAATGTGAAACCCGTTTCTTTTCTAACATATCTGTCCAACAAAATTCGGTTACTCAGTTCGGACATACCGTCACTTTGACGTGTTCCGGGAGGAGTCCTCTTTGAAAGAATACTTTACTCTTTCAAGTATTTAAGAAACTTATTGCTTAAGTATTTTCCATTACGGTCTTACCGTGACAGTTTAATACTTTAGTCGATCTGTTTGTCTATTTCGTGTCGAAACTCTAAAAGTTTCCGATTTGTGTTCTTCAAAAGAAACACACAACCATTACACGACGCCACATCCGTATAGGTCACGAAATATTCATATCCACCTCTAGCCTAACTAGACATGGGCCCATTTGCTTCACTATGAACTAGGGCTAACAGATCAGTGGCATTTACACTTTTACCAAGTAAATAGTGTTATAGGCACTTTGCCCAATAAACTAGATTCGTAGACTTTATTTGATTGGGATCAAATTAGTCCTAGTACCTACTCTTCGAAATTGTGGATATACGAGTCTTGTTTGATTGTGTCCCAGACAACAATGCCACAATTAGTTTCTTCTGATCAAATCAGTTTGAGCTATTTGTTTGTCATATTATACGTGTGAGATTTATTTATATTCAAATATAAATCTGTTATTCACATCTAATGTGTTTATCTCAATGTCATCTTTATATAATAAAACACTTTAGTGTTCTAGAATAAAAGTTCACCCGCAGCGGGTTAAACACTGATATAGAGATAATGTTTCTAGTCAAACTAGTTACATTATAACAGTTTCCTAATTTAGGTACACACCCGAATGGTAGTTCCTAAAGTTAGGTATCTACGGTTAAAACACATCGAATTTCGTCCCGTTTCCAATTCGTAGATAAATCTCTATTGAAGTCAGTATCATGTTCAAAACAGATTCTGAACATCAATACATATTTATATCACACTAAGTATCTAAAATCTAATTTTAATACTAGTAGTGATTATATTTATGACAAACATATTTGAAGTCAAAGCCTTGCTCGTCTTCAATTCCTTCATGTCTGCTTTGTCCAAACAGCAGTCACGCTTCCGCGATCCCGTTTGCCACATTTAGCAGACATTTTGGGATATGTCATTTATCTTCCCAGAAGATTATAATGATTTTGCCTTTGCCCTTTTTAACACTCCAGAAGCCTTTGGCCAAGCCTTGGCCTTCTAGGATATCGAAGTAAAGTGCGCCTTGCGCTACTTGCCTATTGCAAAGTTTGACTTTATCTCCTTGAGAATAGTCATTAATTCTCCAAGAATTATTTATTGCAGTTTTAGTACTTCTAAAATCTAAGTATAGATTTATGAAGATCCTTCAATTTCTTTATCATACTTTAAGGATCTAATCCTTAGTTCTGATTCAGAAATTAAAGAGTCTATTGCGACAAGCTTAATGGATTAAGCACTTAAGTTATCATCACATAAATCTTCCAAAGATTATGCTCGACTATTTGCTTAACTCCGGGCTTAAGGCCTAATATGTTATTTTATCAAATAAAGTAACTTATTAGTTTCCAGGACCATCCTGAAATTATTCCCAATTTGAAAATTAAACCATTTAAACAATTTTCCCTAGGATTATGTTTTAAATGTCAATCTTTCAATTTCTTTATTGATTCTAATAGTTCAACTATTTAATCAACGATTTCGGTACTATTCATTATAATGATTATAATAGTCCAACTATTTAATCAACTATAATTAAATAGATTAAAATCAATTATATTGATTACTATAATCTAATTATAAAATCAACTATAAATGAATAGTTTGAATATAGTCCAACTATTTATTAAAACAACATTTAAATATTAGTCCAACTAACATTTAATATTTTGACGACGAATGATATTTGTTTGAGCGCGTATGGCGAGTAATTGAACGAATATTGCAAATTCAATTCTTGCCTCCCACTTTTTTTCGACGAGCCTCTAACCCTCTGTCGAGTACTCGGGAAACCGTGTTTCCTAGTGGGCTAGGATCCCATTAAATATCACACAATCTTGACTTTGGCCAACAAATTGTATGATAATTAACTAGGTAGATCTCTAAGATCGATTGGATCCAATCCAATTCCTAGATCTGGTAGGGGAACATCCAAGTCCGAAACATATATCTTATATATGCCAATACATCCAATGTATTACCTAACCTTTTCCTCTGAACAACTAAGCCTTGGCTTTGGCCAACAACCACAACTTGGACAAGACACTGACATGTAACAAAGCTCTCGTGATTCAAACAATCCTCGACGGACAAAGGCCTTGACTTTGGCCAACAAGCCAATGCCAGTCTCGGATCTTGAGTGAGAATCACTCAATGGAAGGAAAGACGCTTAATATTTTGCGAGGGTTTTCGAGTGCAAATGGCAACCAATTTATTATCTTTGTTAAGGTCTCATCATCATACACCCTTAAACATGCATTCTAACACATAATAAAGCGCATATGATAAAATAATAATGATATGCGGATGGATACTTTACACAATGATCCTAGATCAAATCTCTCTCTTTCTCTCTCCCGCTAGCACAAATATTTCTTCTACCCGTTACACTACACTTCTAAAGAAACCTCATTTACATTGAGGGGATATGTGAGAAGAGAATACAAAGAAATGAGAGGTAATAAGGCTGGACACGCAGGTCCAATTAATAAATCAAATTTATTACAATTTCCAAAATTGTCCCACCCATCTAATATCCATCCGATATACATTATTCATGCATCGCAACCATGTATTCACACAAGCATGTTATCAATCAATCTAATCATATTAATTAATCTGATAATTAGTGATCATCCAATGTTCAAACAATGATTTGATTTTGCTCGAGTCAAACTCGTTTTGCGAATAAGTACTCAAAGTACGAATTCTTGAATTAAATTAAACTACATAATTAAATCCAATTTAATATGCATTCAATACTAATCCACTATTTAATTCCAAATTAAATACTACACTTTATTAATGAACTTTTACGACTTAAATTCTAAATTTAATCGTTACGGGTCTTAAAGCCCGATTAACGTCCAACGTCAATTTAATTAAAGTCCAATGAGCTTTTAATTAATTTCTTGAGGCGTGGACTTTTGGTCAACTCGGGTCAACCCATAACCAAATTCCAATCCGGGAGTTACCCCATAAGCCCAGAATTCAATTTTGGCCCATTAGGCCCAATTAAACTTTAAAGGTCCATTAAGTCGCATTTGGGCTTTATGGATGCGGTTTTGGGCCCAATTGGATCCAATCCAATTTGCCTTAACCCAACTTTGTACAACAAAGCCCAATAAGCCCATTTACAACATTTCAAGCCCAATTTCCAAAATTAGCCCAATTCAATTAAATGCCAATTTAATTACCTAAAGTGCATTACATAATTAATTACCCAATTAACATTTCTAAAACATCAATTAGCACTAATTAATCATGCCATTAACATTAAAACATGTCCAACACATTTTAACAAAAATCAAACCCAATTCATGCTTCTAATGTCTCGGCAATAGTGGGGAAATTATATCCGATTTGGTTTCAATCCAATTAATTCCACAATCGATATTAAATCATATTCCTGAATGATTTCCAACACATCCAATGATCAAAAATCAAAAATCACCAAGACATTTTGGGCTCAACCTTTTCGGCCATCACAATAATTTGGGGAAAAAATGATCCAATCACAATTTCTTGAAATTGATCCAATCAATCTTCAATCAACATCATTAAACATACAAATCATCCAATTTCATTTAACATGCTCAAAATCAATTTACCAAATTTCACAATTTCTTGAAATTGATCCAATCAATCTTCAATCCAACATCAATTAAACATACAAAATCATCATTTCATTTAAACATGCTCAAAATCAATTACCCAAATTTTAACCCTAAACTTTTTCATGCTTTTAACCATGCTCTGATACCATTGTTGGAGATTCTAAGGGTCCCAAGGATCATAAATCAAGCATGAACATGTGTGAATACATCTCGAGGAAGTCGCGGATACTTACACATCGATCGGTTGAGCGACGCAGAGACAACAAAATGAAATTTTGCCCTCTGTTCTTCGGCAGTGAGCTACAGTGACAGTCCACTGAGTTGCGGCCATTGGAGGTCCTCGAACAACTCCAAGCTTCGTCGAATGATTCCCGGCTCATGGGTGGACTTCCCTATCACCTTCGCATGTCTCTCGGAGTGCTAGCTCTTGTGATTTTTGCCACAAAAATCACCACACTTGCTTCCCATTTCTTCTGACTCTCGGCAGTGGCTGCCTTGACTAGTGAAGAAATTTTGCCCTCTTGGGCGTGAGATGAGAGAGATGAGAGAAAGAGAGTTGTGTTTGGTTTGTTCCAAATTTGTGTATTTATACACTAATTTGAATTTCAAATTCATTTCATGTGAATTTGGCTTTCAAAAGTCAAACAATTAAAAGCTCCAACCACTTCCATCAACTCACATCAAGTTGTCAAGTCACATCACTCAAAGTGACAAGTGATTTGACGCTTGAAGTGATGCTAGATGCGACTAGCGATTTGACGCTTGATTTGACTTGTGCCGCACTCGAACTCCAAATGCGAATGCGATCACAAAAATCCTGGGCTCGGGTTCGCTAATTCTAAATTAATGAATTTTCCGTTGCGACGCAATTAAATGATTACGCCTAGCGAAGTCACTATTCACGTCGCTAACGAATTAATTCAAATTAATTCGTTCGCCCGAATTAAAATCTAATTTTAATTCCGCGTCGAAATCCAATTTCTTTTAATATATCAAATATATTAATTTATCGATTAATTCCAAATTAATCATTCTCTCTCTTTAAATGATATTTTATCCTAGATAAAATATCTCCGCAATTAATCCCAGATTAATTTTCTCTCTCATCTAATTAATCCCAGATTAATTAAAGTGCGAGTCATAAGTCATCGGTGAATCTTTGGGAGCGACCCATGAGATCCCCATATATGTTGGCAGTAAATTCGGTCGTCAGACTATCCAAACACGTAAGTACATCGTACTACATTTATACCGATTTACAAGACAAGGTTGGCTTCTAGCAAAGCACCATGCCTACCCAATTCTCCAGAAATATCCTTACAGGAATAAATGATCTATATCAGGCGTAGTATACGTAGTATTGCGTATTTCTGTCCAGTATCGGATGATCACATGCAAGGCCTCGGGCTGGTATAATGTCTGCCCTGTACGAAGCATATATCGGATAACGAGCAACTAGTCTCTTTAATATCGGATAATCATGACCAAGTCATAATATCCCGATGGTTGCAACCTTTTTAGAGAACCAGTTCTGTATCCCTCCGCGATCATCATCTCCATATGACTGGAGTGACACTTCCGTCTTGACATCACACCCAACACACTACGATTCTCAATATACCCAGCATTGGCGTACACAGAACCTTTTAAAGCCCTGGACGACCGCAACCAAAGTATATTGATTGTCGCAAGTATTAGCGGTGCAAGTCTCAGGTTTAGACCAAATACACCTACCCTGATTTCAGACTTCCATAGACACATAGTCATACTACCAATGGAATTCCAAGGGGGTCTATCCAGAGTGAAGCTATTTCCCGTACCATCGGTGAAACACAACCTTCTATTACACTTGCATGAGTATCCTATACCCAAATATATGAGAACTATGTCGTTGTGCCCTCACAACGCGCACAAGTGTAATACTAGTCTTTTACGCCATTCATCGATGTCCAATCTCGAGAATGCTCTGACTAGGGATATTTAATGATTTATCCTTCGTGGATTGATACTGTCTCATATCATTCTCAATCCAGGAACAAATCACAGGGACCTCCTATCATTTATATTCTAGGTGATCTAATCACAAATGATAAGAGTGCAATCTCCTTTATCACATAGTTAATTTGTACAACAACCCGTGATATGTACAAATAGTGACGCTATGGGTCATAATTGTCCAACAATCTCCCACTTGGCCTATAGCCAGTCACTCGAGTGTCTTACACACCCGAACTATGTACGGTTGGCTCAAATTGCTGAGAAAAGGTTTCGTCAGCGGATTTGCATGATTATCATTGGATGCGATTTATTCGATCATCACATCGCCATGATGTATGATCCGAACGAATCAGATGAATATCGAGTATATATCTGGATCGTTGATGAGACCATTAATTCTTTAGCCTGTGCTGACGCCTAGCTCATCTGCTAACAAATTATATCTAATCTAATTAGATTTATTATCGACCCAGAGGGCTTCTATTGCCGATTCAGCTGCAACAATAACCCGCATTTGTTGTTTATACGGTAACAATATCTTGCTTGGAAGATTTCCAGCTCACTGAACCGTTATTCAAACTTTTTAGTACCGTTTGCGACTTATAGTCGTTATATCGGTTTAGGAACTTGCAGTAGTGATCCCAGTCACATCAAGTTCTCCATCTCCACCGATTACATCATCCTTAGTTCTCTAAGATACTAACGGATGTTCTTAATATCAATCCAGTGACTATCACTAGGATTGGCCTGTTGTGAATCCATATGCTCAAAGCGTATGAGACACCAGGTCACTTACATTTTTCAATGTACGAGTTCTCGGAGAATTTTTCTCGAAAGCCAAGCTTTCACCGATAGTTTTATATGGGAATATCATTTCCAAAAAATGACATATTATCATTATTTATAGGACAGCCACTGTCAGTGCGCTCTCACTAACCTCCTTATATACACAAGAATCTTTTCGTTTTGAATTAAATCATAAACCATTATGATTACATCAAAACAATAATTCCAAGAACCTATGCTTGCTTCAATCCAAACATGGATCGAATAACCCGCAAACCTTGTTTGTTAGTTTTGGTACGACAAAATCGACAGGATGTTATAAACATCCTCCAAAAGGTTTCCTTTTCAGGAAAGCGATTTTCCCGTTCAGCTGACATATTTCACTAATGAACCATGCAGCATTAGTAAGCATTATCCAAATAGATTTACCATGGCAACAGGTAAAAGGTTGAATCGTAATCAACACAATGTTGATAACATACCTTTCCGATAAAAGCCTAGCTTATATACTTGTGGCTTCCATGGTATGTCTTCCTTGAAGACTTATATAGTACCAATAG
Organism: Zanthoxylum bungeanum; assembly: GCA_019454045.1. Classification (NCBI taxonomy): domain Eukaryota; kingdom Viridiplantae; phylum Streptophyta; class Magnoliopsida; order Sapindales; family Rutaceae; genus Zanthoxylum; species Zanthoxylum bungeanum. Next base: position 335 of record SKCR01033919.1, on the reverse strand, counting down.
GCACAATGCCTTATGGTACATCAACTAGTATCCAAACTAAGTTGATATACATGGAATCCATTTCAGATTCATGACACTTTGTCATAATAGGGAGTCGATACCTTGTATCACTTCCTCATACGTAGTCAGTTGGTATACCTCAATAAGATAGACATCTTTATGAGGTGAGATCAGAAACCCATACCCCAGGTTGTTTTCTGATTCTTTCCGACTTACGCGGTTCTTGTGTATTCGAAGATTAATGGTATAGTTCCATCCTTGATGAACTATTTATGTTCCATTAAGGATATGGTGCCTGGAATAGTATCACTCCGATTTTCATCGAGCTTTACTAT
>SKCR01033918.1:0-42846 GCA_019454045.1 Zanthoxylum bungeanum | reverse complement strand
GCTTTAACAGGTTATGTGTACGCCTCTTCTGGATTTATTGAGAATCGTAGTGTATTGGGTGTGATGTCAAGATGGAAGTGTAACTTCAGTCATATGGAAATGATAATCACGTTGGCATATGGAACTGGTACTCTAATATGTTGCAACTATTGGGATAATATGACAAGGTCATGATTATTCGATTAAAGAGACTAGTTGCTAGTGATCCGATATATGCTTCATACGGGGCAGATGCAATTCCAGCCACAGGCCTAGCATGTGACATCTGATACTGGATCGTAATACGCAATACTTGGTATACTACGCTTGATATAGATTATGTATTCCTTAAAAGAATATTTCTGGAGAATTGGGTAGGCACGGTGCTTTGCTAGAAGCCAACCATGTCTTGTAAATCGGTAAGAACGTGGTACGGGGTACGAACATATTCGGATTGTCCGACGAACAGATTTACTACCAACATATCCAGGGATCTCATGGGTCGCTTCCCGAAGTTTCACCGATGACGTTTGACTCGAAAAGAATTAATCTGGGATTAATTATAAGAGAGAGAAAATTAATCTGAGATTAATTACGGCAAGAATTTATCTGGGATAAAATTAGAATAGAAAAGAGAGAACATATAATTTGGAATTAATCGATTAAATAATATATTCGATATATTAATTGAAATTAGATTTCAAAGCGAAATTAAAATTAGATTTTAATTCAGGCGAACCAATTAATTTAGAATTAATTCGTAAGCGACTTTAATAATAATTTTGCTAGGTATAATTATTTAATTAAATTAGATTTAATTATGTCACAACGAAAAATTCGTTAATTCGGAATTAAATGAACCCGAGCCCGAAATATGTTTAGTGGGCCCACTCGAATTTTGAATTTAAAGTGGGGCCCACAAAATCACATCACTAGTCAACTCTATTTAATTTTTGGTGATAGAAGTTGGGGTAGATTTGGTTGATTACTTGTCTTACACATTTTGTCATTTTGAATGACTTTTACCAACTTTGGATTTTTGGTAATAGGTAATTGTTTTGGAAAACAAATTACACAACAAAAAAAAAAAATCTCTCCCTCTCATTCTCTCAATTGACGTGACTTCCATCTCAAAGAAGAAAATTGTATTGCAAATTTTTCTTCAAGCTAGCACTTCCAAGGAGTTAACAAAGGTGTTAGGGAAACCTATCCAAGAGTTTGGAACACAAAGATTGAAGCTTGGAGCTCAAATGATTTAAAAGTCTTGAAATTCATACATCCACAAACCGATCAATGTAAGTGATTTTTTCGCAAACTTCGTTAAGTATTCACACAATATCATGTCTTATTAGATCCTTGGCATCTTCTAGGAACCCAACAATGGTATCATAAGCCAATTTAAGCATGAAATATATTAGGGTTCATATACTTTACTTTGGGTATTTTGCTTGGAGCTTGTTTTGTCCAAATTGATTGTTTGGGTATGCTTAGATTATGATAACTTAGAGTTATGCATGATTAATTTTGAGAAAAATTGATTAGATTAATTTTCCCAATTTGTTAGTCATGGCCGAATGTATGGACCTTAGGATCTCATGGTGATTTTTGATTTTAGACCATTGGATATGTTTAAAGCATGATGCGTATATTGATTTGTGATTTAATTGGATTGAAATCAAAATTGGATATAAAAATGCATGATTGTCGTGAATATTGGAAGCATGTTGGAGATTGATTTTGCTTCAACTTGTGTTGGACATGAGTTGGTTAAATTAAAGCATGATTAATTAGTTTAATTGATGTTTTGGAAACATTGGATTAATTAATTAATTATGACTAATACACTTTAATTAAAATAATTGTGATATTTAGAATATTATATTTAAATAAATTAGCCTTTAATTTTGAATTGGGCTAATATTGTTGTATTTGGGCTCAATGGGCTTTGTTGGGCCAAGTTTTTTTAGGACAATTAGATTGGATCCAAATTGGGCCTAAAATTATTCCATAAAGTCCAAATAGAATAATTGGGCCTAATGGCCCAAAATTAATTTTATGGCAAATGGTGATTCCTTATTGGGCTTTGGTTGCCAAAGTCCATGCCTTTAGAATTAATTAAAAGCCCATTGGGCTTTAATTAAATTAACATTGGATGTTAATTAGGCTTTTGAGACCCATTTAAATTGGATTTAGAATCTAAGTCTAAAAGACACAAATATAAGTGTAATCATTTAATTTGGAATTAAATTAGAATTAGTATTGAATACAAATTAAATTTGATTTAAAATTGTAGTTCAATATAATTCAAGAATATGCACTTTGAGTACTTATTCTTAAATGAGTTGGACTCGCGCAAATCAAATCGTTGTTTGAACATTGGATGATCATTAATTCAAAGATTAATTAATTGGATTAGATTGATTGAATAACATGTTTTGTGTGAATACATGGATGTATTGTATGAATAATGTATATCGGATGGATATTAGAAGGGTGGGGGCAATTTTTAAAATTATTGTAATAAATTTAGAATTTATTAAATTATTGTAATAAATCTTGACTCTTTGTACTTCTCTTCTCACCAATTCCCCCCAATGTAAATGAGGTTTCTTTATTGTATTATGTAATTGGGTAGAAGTTAGAATAGTGCTAGCTGGGGAGAGGAAAATGAGAGATTTGTTCTAGGAATAATTTGCTAAATATCCATCCGCATATCGTTATTATTTATTTCGTGCCTTATTATGCTTTTAGAATGCATTCTTAAGAGTATATGATGAGACCTAATCAAAGATAATAATATGGTTGTCAATTTACGCGAAAAATCCTCAAACAAATATTAAGCGATTTCCTTACATTGAGTGGTTCTCTCTCAAGATCCAAGATTGGCATTGGTTTGTTGGCCAAAGTCAAGATCAATATCCATCGCGGATGTGTTTGAACCATGCAAGCTTTGTTCCATATCGCATGTCTTGGGCAAGTTGTGACTTGTTGGCCAAAGTCAATGTCACTTCTTGTTCATCGACATGGATTACGAAGCTTTCCCACTGTCAATGGGTCCCGCTTAACTGGAATCATTAAGCTTGTTGAGCCAAAGCCAAGTCTTAGTTGATTCAGAGGAAAAGGTTAGGAAAATATATTGGATATATTGGCATATATATTGTATATATGTTTCGGACTTGGAGGTCCACCTACCGGATATAGGAATTGGATGAGATGCAATTGATCTTAGAGATCTACCTATTTAAATATCATACAGCTTGTTGCCCAAAGTCAAGGTTATGTGTTATTTAACGGGATCCTAGCCCACTAGGAAACTAGGTTTCCCGAGTACTCAACAGAGGGTTAGAGGCTCGCCGAAAAAAAGTGGGAGGCCAATATTGAATTTGCAATTTCGTTTCAATACTTCCCAAATATGCGCTTTCAAATAATTTTCGTCATTTATATATTTATTAGTTGGACTAATATTTTATCATTTTATTGTAACAGTTGGATTGTACCCAAAATCGTTAATTGAATAGTTAGACTATTGCAATTAAGATGGCCGGAAAGATCAACGTTAGGGACATTATCATGGGCGAAAATGTATTTAATGGTGTGAACTTTCCTGACTGGTATATGAACCTTAGGATTGTCCTGGGGGCCGAGAAGATGCTATATACGATAGAGAGACCTCTCGGGCCTAAGCCCGAAATTGAGCAGCCTATTGACCTTGAACTTTGGAAGACTCACAGTGATGACAACTCAACTGCTCAATCCGTCATGCTTGCTGCAATGACCCCTCAATTTCGTCGTCAGAACAAGGGATTGGATCCATATACTATGATAATAAAATTGAAGGACCTTCACCGATCTAACCTTAGATCGCAGAGGTATGAATTGCAGAAGAATCTCTTTCGCTCTCGAATGTCAGAGGGTACATATGTCGAGCACCATGTGTCGCATATGATTATTGACATCGAACAGCTGGGTCAGCTAGGCATAACCTTTGAGCCTGAGACTTCTATAGATTTGATCTTACAGTCTCTTCCTCACAGTTGGAGCGGGTTCATCATGAACTACAATATGATGAACCAAGATCATACTCTTGGAGAGTTGATGGTAATGCTGCGATAAGCAAAAAAAGAGTTATTAAAGGACAAGAAGCGCGAGGCGCACTTAGCTTCGACATCTCAGTCTGCCAAGGCTTGGCCAAAGGCTACTGGAGGCGTGAAGAAGAATAAGAACAAGAGAAAGGTCAAGGCCAAATCATCAAAGTCTTCTGGGAAGGAAAATGAAAAATCCCAAGATATCTGCCTGCAGTGTGGCAAACGGGCTCACTGGAAGCGTGACTGCGGTGAGTACAAAGCGCACATGAAGGAAGTGAAGGCAGGCAAGGCTCCGGCTTCGGGTATGTTTGTTATAGAGATAAACATGTCTACTTCTAGTTTTAAAAATTGGATTTTTGATTCTGGTTGTGGCACTCATATATGTACTGATGTGCAGGATATGTAGATTAGCAGGAGACTGGCTTCAGGAGAGATTGACCTCCGAGTTGGAAATGGGACTAGAGTCGCCGTTTTGGTTGTTGGGACCTATATCTTGGAACTACCCTCGGGGCATGTACTTAATTTATCATACTGCTACTATGTGCCTAGTTTGACTAGGAATATTATTTCTGTATCTTGTTTAGCCCAATGTGGGTATACTTTTGTATTCAGAAACACATGGTGTTTTGTTTATAAAAATGATTTAGAAATATGCAGTGCTGATATTGATAATGGTCTTTATATTTTGAATATAAATCAATCTCAAACATATAATATGGCAAAAAAAAGGCTTAAATTAAGTAACAAATATGAAACTTATATGTGGCATTGTCGTCTATGACACATTAACAAGACTCGTATATCCACACTTTCGAAGAGTGAGTACTTGGACGGATTTGATCCAAATTCATATGACGTCTGTGAATCTTGTTTATTAGGCAAAATGCCTAAAACACCTTTTAGCAGTAAATGTGCACGTGCCACCGAACTGTTAGCCCTCGTTCATAGTGACGTATGCGGGCCCATGTCTAGCCAGGCTAGAGGTGGATATGAATACAAAAAAATTGAAAAATGTTCAAAAATTACAAAAATACTTTGCGTTTTTGTGTTTTTATTTTGACTAAAAATGTGAAATTGGTAAGAGATAGCTGAGTAAGGAGTTTCCACTCCTGAGACGTATCTCAAACCTATTTCGAAACAAGTTAATTTTTGTTTATTTCCTTTTGAATTATTTAATTTGTGAATTCTCCATAATACTGATTAAAATGGATCTTCATATGCTCAGTTGACAGGTATTACCAACATGCATAGTAACATACGGACATGAACTGTAATTGAAAAGTTTGTAATATCCAGTGCTCTAGTTTAATCGGAGGAAGCATCTCAAAAAACAATGAAGTAAAAAAAAAATTTGAGATCCGATTTTTTAAGTCTGTAAGGGTGTTTTAACACCTAGTGCCCTAAAACCAACTGGTTTGGGAGTCACTGGCCCAAAGCTCGCTACATGGATCAAAGATGCTGTAAAAATATATATATCTGAAGTCTGAGTAATTAAGTCCGTAGGGGTGTCTTAACATCTGGTGCCCTATAGCCAACTGGTTTGGGAGCCACCGACCCAAAGCTCGCTACATAGATGGAAGATATTGTATATAAATAAATCAAAAATCAAAAATCAAAGAAAAAAAATCAGAAAATCAGAAAATTTATTCCATTGCTGCAAAAAGATGTGAATTCTGATAAAACTTTAGGACAAAAATATTGCTCTCTTATCAACTGCACTTATGACTGTTGTGGGCAAAAATGAGTTGTTTAAATATTATGTTGGCTGTGTATATGGAGAATGGTAAAAATAATCGGAGAATGTACTTATTCAGTAATTTAGAAAGAAACAAAACAACTAGTAACTTGGAGTAGAAATTTCACCTGATTAGTCAGTAACTTCTTTATTCTCTTTTCGCTTGTCTTTTTGCTTTTGTGTGCATTAGTTTCACTACCTTTTTCCTTTATAAAATGTTTGTGGGTATCATTGCTCTAAACCCTCACGAGACTACAACTCGTCCACTAGGGACACCTAGGGGTTTAAAGGCTTGTTACATACGCTAAATGCAACCGTGATCCCTACGAAAGTGGCTTAATTAAATTTTATTATGTTATTTTACTCTGTATTTTGCTCGAGGACTAGCAAAATGTTAGGTTTGGGGGTGTGATGACTAGTAAATCTATCACTATTTCCCACTCATTTAACCTAATATTTGGTATAGTTTCTTGAGTTTTGTGAATATTTTGATGTGTTTTATGTTATTTTGTAGATAAATAAAGGTTCAGGACAATCTGGAGGTGATTTGGAGCAAAACAGTGAAAATTGACAAAAATGGCATTTTGGTAATTTGGGCACGTCGCGACGCGCAAGCACTTGTCGTCGCGATGCCTAACGTGCGCCGGGTCAACGGGTCAGAATTTGAAAAGTTTGACTTTGTTAACGTGCGCTGTGCCACGTGTCATCATCCTACGGTGCCGACAGTCATAATCGCCACGTGTCACTCCATCTGTCAGCCACGTCATCATCCACATCATCAGTTGACCGAGTCAACGTGCCACCTCACCGCCACGTCATCATCAGCCAATCACGAAGTGCCACGTGTCGCAATTCTATGGTGCCGACAGTCACTTTGTCACGTGTCGCCATGTCAGCGCCACGTCAGCATCAATCATCGACTCACTTATCCGTATCTGACACGTGGCGGATAAGAATCTGAGCCGACCAATAAGAAGCTGCCATGTGTCACAATAATTGAGCTCCAACCACCTTGCCACGTGTCACCTTATCACCTTATCCAGAATCGCCATGTGTCATCACCTCAGCATGCCACGACCAAAAGAAGCTGGCGTCGCGACGCCCAGACTCTACAGAGGCCTATAAATTCAGCTCGATGTTTCAGTTTCAAATGTACCTCCTCTCTCAATTCTTTGATGTAAAAAGGGAGTCTTCTCTCTAGTTTCTTTTAATTTAAGTTTTGTAATTTAATTTTAATTACGTTCTGTAATAATAGTAATTTACTTTCTTTATTTTTACAGTTTTTACTATTCAACCATGAGGAGGTAACTTCCCTCTGCTAAGGTGAAAGGTAATTCTTTTACTATTACTATTTAGATTAATCTCCCTTAAAAATAATATATTCACTATTTAAAATTTGACTTAAAAAGGATACCGCCATATTGGTCGGTTGGTAATTCATTTTAATCTGGTTTAAACCTGACTAATCAAGGATACCGCCAGATTGGTCGGTTGGTAATTTAATTTTGGTTCCGCCTTTATGGCTGGTTTATTTTGGTTCCTCCTTTATGGCTGCATTATGGATAAATATTACCGCCTTAATGGCTGGTTGGACTTAATTTGACTTAATCAGGTTACCGCCTATATGGCTGGTTGGTAATATTATCACAAGTTTATATATTATTTTATGGGAGATATCTAAAATAGTAAATAGTAAAAGTAATTCCTTTTACCTTAGCATTTCATTTTATTTTATTTTACTTTTCAATTTCTACTTTACCGCATTTTACTTTTGGCATTTTTACTTTATGTCTTTTATTTTACTAGCCCTAGTTATGTGTTGTAACTAAATTAGTTATCTAGAGTTGTGATGAAATCCAATGTCACCGGTTTATAAGGGGTTAAATTATAGTTTGGGTAATATAAAGATTTATTTATTGAGTCTTAATCTTAATGCTTTTTATTAACTGGCCACTAATAAAATTGACTAGGTAAACTTAAAATGAACTAGACATAGGGATTTAAGTTTAAGACTTTAGAGTCAATAGCCCACGATCTTCCTTGAGGATAGATAACCCTTTAATAGATTTCCTTACAGGATAGGAATATACATGTCGGGCGGGGTAGCCAAATTGGAACTTAATCTTAATAAATCTAGGTAATTTGGTTGACATAGACATATGCTTCAATTGGATTATACTAGGTATTTGTAATTGACCATCGGAAGAGGCTTTTACATAATTTAGTGTTCCAAGTTAATAAATCAATATTTTACCCAACTTAGATAACCACTTCATCTTTAAATAATATTGGAAGAAATCACAACCCTAGATAGTTTTTAATATTGAATTTTCTTAAAACCTACTTTCGAACAATTTTATTTACTTTTTTTAAAAAAATTTAGAATCGTCACCATTTTAAATAAATCACACAACCTGTTAGATACTAGTAATCATTTGACCTCATAAAATTAATAGATAAGGTTTTAAGTCCTCGTGGGATCGATTCTTTTTATACTACTTGAACGATATGTGCGCTTGCGTTATAACGCGTGTGTTTACACCGGTCAATGGACGTCAAAATCGTTTTCCTTAACGGAAACCTTTTGGAGGATGTTTACATGCAACAGCCTCAGGGTTTTCGTACCAAAACATGCAAACAAGGTTTGCAAGTTAAATTGATCCATTTATGGATTGAATTAAACATCGCGTTCTTGGAACCAACGTTTTGATGAGATCATAAAAGAATATAATTTCATTCAAAACGAGGATGATCCTTTTGTATATAAGAAGGTTAGTGGGAGCGCACTGACATTCATTGTCCTTTACGTTGATGATGTATTGTTTATTGGCAATGACATTCTCATGCTACAATCGGTGAAAGCTTGGCTTTCATTAAAATTCTCCATGAAATATCAAGGAGAAGCAGCCTTTATTCTAGGAATAAAGATCTACCGGGATATATCTAGAAAGCTGCTTGGACTCTCCCAGAGCACGTACATTGACAAAGTATTGAAGAGATTCAACATGGATCAATCTAAGAAGGGACTGCTGCCAGTGTCACATGGCGTCACTCTATCTAAGGACATGTGTCCTAAAACTCAAGATGAGAGAGACAACATGAGTCGGATCTCATTCACTTCTGCAGTCGGATCGATCATGTATGCCATGATATGTACGCGACCTGATGTCTCGTATGCTTTAAGCATGTGTAGTCACTATCAGGCCAATCCAGGAGATGGTCACTGGGTTACGGTTAAGAACATCCTTAAATATCTTAGACGAACTAAGGATGCTTTCTTAATCTATGGAGATGGAGAACTTGAGGTAACTGGATTTACCGATGCAAGTTTCCAAACCGATAAAGAAGACTGTAAGTCGCAATCTGGGTACATATTTTGTTTGAATAACGGAGCAGTGAGTTGGAAATCTTCCAAGCAAGAGATTGTTGCCGATTTAACAATAGAAGCGGAATATATCACTGCAGCTGAGGCAGCAAAAGAGCCAGTTTGGATCCGTAAATTCCTAATTGGATTAGGAGTAGTTCTGTATTGTGACAATAACGGGGCTATAGCGCAGGCTAAGGAACCGCGGTCTCATCAACGATCCAAGCATGTACTTCGACGTTACCATCTAATTCGTGAGATCATACATCATGGTGATGTGAAGATCGAGAAGTCGCATCAGATGACAACGTTGCAGATCAACTGACGAAGGCTATTCCTCAGCAAAAGTTTAAGCAACATGTACATAGTTTAGGTCTTAGATACTTGAGTGATTGGCTATAGGCCCAGTGGGAGATTGTTGGACAATTGTGACCCATAGCATCACTATTTGTAAAAGACATTGTGGTTTTTGTACAAATTAACTATGTGGCAAAGGAAATTACCATTTTATCATTTTGTAATAAGATTACTTACACACATAAATGATAAAAGTCCTTATGATTAGTTCCGGATTAATAAGATTGAGTCAGATCAATCAACTAAAGGTTTAATCATTAAATATCCCTAGTCGTAGTATTATCGAGACTGGACATCGATAATGCGGAATAGACTAGTATTACACTTGTCCACGTTATGGAAGCGTAACGGCATAATTCTCATATATTTGGGTATTGGATACTCATGCAAGTGTAATATGAGGTTTGTTTACCAATGGTACGGAAATAGCTTCGCTATAGATAGATCCCTAGGAATCCCATTGGTAGTATGACTATGTGTCTATGGGAATCCGAATCAGGGTAGGTGTATTGGTCTTAACCTGAGACTTGCATCGCTAACTTGCGACAATCAATCCTTCGGTTTTGGTCGTCGGGGCTTTAACAGGTTCTGTGTACGCCTCTTCTGGGTTTATTGAGAATCTAGTGTATTGGGTGTGATGTCAAGATGGAAGTGTCACTTCAGTCATATGGAGATAATGATCACGCTGGGATACGGATGTAGGACACAGAACTTGACGACGATGTTCTAGGCTCGTGGCCTAGTTGGGAGTACGGAGTAGCCTGCGGGGGACTAAACCGGAGAATAAAGGAGTCGCCACCCAGTGTGAACTGGGAAATGATTTAAGGCCGCACTCACCCCCCATAAGGGAAGACCTTAAACCGTTAGGTTCGGAATGGTCCCTTACTTATGTCACTGTAATGAATGGATTTGTGAAATAATTTAACCAAGTCTATGCAACCTACATTTGCAAAATAATCTACATCCAAATTCATATACGGCCTAAATCTAAGTTTGCATGCTTTAAAAATAAGTCGGGAAAGCGGTAAACACACAACTCATGAATATCTTAAATTAACACATGCAGAATAAATATGTGACCAAGGAATTTAGCTATTCTCAATGTACGACCTTGCATATCCGGTTGGACGTATTCCACATCCAACCGAGCATGCCGTTTCCAGGATGACAAATAAAATATAACAAAAGGGTGCCCTCAGGTCTTACCTTTTAAGTCGCTCTTGGAAGTGCATTCTCAATGATGCTCCACAACTTTTCCGATTTACTGGTTTTCAGATTTCCTTCGTTGCATCACTGTTTTGATCTGCTGTTTGCTCACTGTTTCTGCGATGTTTGAGCAGTGTTTCAAGGCAGAATTTTCGGTGGCAAGTGGGTAGATTTTCTGGACTATTTTACGGTAATAGGGCTGCAACTTTTTAGACAGTTTTTTGGTGGTTTAAGGTAATTTTTCAGTGCAGTTTTGTGGTGTTTTAAGGTAGTTTTCAGGTGTTATTTTCGGTGGTTATAAGGACTATTTTGGGTAGATATTTTTGGTGATAATAGGGGGTTGTGTTGGCGTGTTTTTTGAAGGGCTGTTTCAGGGGTATTGGCGTGGATTCAAGGGCTGGTTCACTGGCAGTTTGGCGTGAGGTTAAGAGGGCAGAATAGAGGGCAGTGGGGGGCGTGCTTCTTTGGACATTATTTGTGAGGCCTTAAGTGGTTTTCTTTGTTTGTAAATGGCGTGATGAGAGAGTGGCGTGAGTGAAGGGCTGGCCTTCCTTAGCGATGTGGGATATAGGTCTGGTTTGTTAGTGTGTTTCGTTGGCTGAGGGGACGTGCAAGGTGTCTTTGTTGAGTGGGTTGTGTATTTTTGTTTGGGCTGACTTGTTGCGTGTTCGTTGAGGTGAGGGATGGTCGATGTGGGAGCCTGGCCTCATGTGGCTATTATGTCATGTGCGCATGGTTGAAGTATCCCATGGAAGCACACCACATTCACAATCGATGTGGGATCCTTCAAAGGCTGCTTGGTTGATTTTGTACGATGAATATGATGTGAATGGAGGCTATTTCGTGCAGCTTGGGGACATGAATGAGGGCTGGTGAGAGAGACCGTGTGAAGGAGAGCCCAATGAGAGGGTTGTATGCGATAAGGTGAAAGAGAGGAGAAGGGTTCTTGGTGCCGTATGTGCTAGGGAACGTGAGGTGAGGTTTGAGAGTGTTTTTCTTGTATGGCTTCAGGGTTTATTTATTTTCTTTTGTTTTGGCTGTGTCTTGTTTGTTGTCGTTGTTGTGTCTTAGGTGGAGTGTGGAGAGAGGGGAGGCCGTGTGGTGTTTTATCAGAGAGGGAGTATTAGGGTGGGTTCTTTCTTTACGTGTGCATGAGCCAAGGGAATTAGGGTTTTGTTTTGTGAGTTGCCGAGAGAGAGCTCCTCGAGGGTTTATTTGTTTGTTGTTTTTATATTCCAAAAGGCGAGGGCTGTTATGGGCGTGAACAGGGGCAGAATGAAGGGGTAAATAGGCGTGATTTAGGGCTGATTGAGAGTTGTTACGGGCGTGATTTAGGGGGCAGAATGGAGGGCTAAATAGGCGTGATTTAAGGCTGATTTTGAGGGGTTTTGGACGTGATGAATGAGGGGCTGATTATGGGCTAAATAGACGTGATTTAGGGCTGACTTCAAGCGTGAATGGTGCTAGGATGGGGGCTGAGTGTAGATCGAGAGAGATGGAGTGTCAAGTGGCTGGTGTTAACGTGGCTTCACGTTCTGCTCAAGGTTCGTGTGTGTAGTTGCTTTAGGTTGAAAGAGGTGTCGTGAATGACTTGGCTTTTAGGGTTTGGCTTTTTGTGCATGGTGGTGCTTTGTTGATGAGAAGAGAGTGTGGGGTTTTGGCAGAGGATAATTTTGAAACAGAGGTCCAATGAGCAAACCCGAAACTAAGCAAACGAATTAAATTCAACAAGGTGTCAATTCCTGACTCTTCATTCCGACGTCTATTTCCCATTATTTCCGCAACTCAAAAGGTAGTGCCTCCGCACGAGGCTCATCATCAGGACTTATATGCAAAAATACAGTGCCTACAGTCGCCCCTACTTTGATGGGACTTGTACAGTGTGTGACAATGACAATCCTATCAAAGTTTAAGCAATGTATTTTTACTTACCTGGCTTGCCAGCTACCATCTGGCTTGCATGTTGCTTCGAACTGAGTTATTGATGTAGTGGGCCTCGACCCTGGGACGCATCCCAATAACTGCAACTGATGTGTGGGCCTCAACCCGTGCTTCATTCCCGGAGTGCCATTCCAGGCGAGTGATGATGTTGTGGGCCTCAACTCGTGCTCCATTCCCGGAGCGCCATTCCCGGTGAGTGATGTAGTGGGCCTCGACCCTTGGATGCATCCTGTAACTGCAACTGATGATATGCGCTTTAGCCCATGCTCCATTTCCAGAGCTCCATTCCCGATGAGTGATGCAGTGGGCCTCGACCTTGGGACGCATCTCGGAACTGCAACTGATGATGTGGGCCTCAACCCGTTCTCCATTCCCGGAGCGCCATTCCCGGTGAGTGATAGTGTTCCATTTCCGAACCATTACTGAGTTAAAATAAGGGTCTTGTTCCCTGAATTGAGTGGAGGGTCTTGTTCCCTGAATTGTGGGTCTTGTTCCCGTGGGTCTTGTTCCCGATTTGAGTTGAGGGTTTTGTTCCCTGAATTATGGGTCTTTTTCCCGTAGGTCTTGTTCCCGAATTGAATGTGGGCTCTGTTCCCGAACTGTGTTGACTATGGGCTTTGTTCCTGAACTGTGTAGAGAGTAGGCTTTGTTCCCAAACTGTGTTGACTGTGGGCTTTGTTCTCGAGCTGTACTGAATGTGGGCTTTATGTTGGAATTTTCTAAGCTTCCCAAGATCATATCAAGCAATGAAAACAAGTGCGAATACAACAAGGGAGTTGTGGAATACTCACATCGAGCGGTTGAGCGATGCGGCAACGAATAAAAAATTCTTTTTCTGCTCATCCATGGTCACGGCAGTGGAAGTTTCTGTCATCCCCATTTTCGGCCATGTGTGGTCCTCCAAGCAAGCTCCAAGCTTGTGTTGAACTTCCATGCTCATTGGTGGACTTCCCTATCACCTTCGCATGTCTCTCGGAGTGCTAGCTCTTGATGATTTTGCCGCAAAATCATCACACGTTGCTTCTCTTTTCCTCCATGGCTCTCGGCAGTGGGCTGCCAAACCAGAAGAAAAATGGCATGTTGGCCGAATGAGAGAGATGAAGATTTTGGCTCCCAAAATCGTGAGAAGAGAGAGAGAATGGAATGGTGTTCTTTTTGTGTATTTGTGTATCTAATACACATAATTCCTTTTCAAAAAATCAATAAATGATTTACAAAAAATTTGGCTTTCTAAAGTCAAACAATAAAAGCCACACCAACCTTCATCAACTCACATCACTCATGAATAGTGACTTGCATCAATCACTCAAAGTGAAAGACATATATCACTTGATTGACGAATGATGTGACGCTAGATATGACTAGCGATTTGACGCTTGATTTGACTTGCGTGCCGCACTCGAATTCGAAATGTGAATGCGCTCGTAAACAATCTCGGGCTCGGGTTCGCTAATTCCAAATTAACGAATTTTCCGTTGCGACGTAATTAAATGATTATGCCTAGCGAAATCACTATTCACGTCGCTAACGAATTAATTCTAAATTAATTCGTTAATTCGTTCGCCCGAATTAAAATCTAATTTTAATTCCGCGTCGAAATCCAATTTCGTATAATATATCGAATATATTATTTTATCGATTAATTCCAAATTAATCGTTTTCTCTCTTTAAATGATTTTATCCTAGATAAAATATCTCCGCAATTAATCCCATATTAATTTTCTCTATCTTCTAATTATCCCAGATTAATAAAAGTGTGAGTCATACGTCATCGGTGAATCTCGGGAAGTGACCCATGAGATCCCCGGATATGTTGGTAGTAAATTCGGTCGTCGGACTATCTGAACACGTAAGTACCAGTACTAGTTACTACGTTTATACCGATTTACAAGATAAGATTGGCTTCTAGCAAAGCGTCATGCCTACCCAATTCTCCAGAAATATCCTTACAGGAATATAAGGATCTATATCAGGCGTAGTATACGTAGTATTGTGTATGTCGATCCAGTATCGGATGATCACGTGCTAGGCTTGGGGCTAGAATTATGTCTGCCCCGTACGAAGCACATATCGGATGTCTGGTAACTAGTCTATAATCGGATATACATGACCTAGTCATAATATCCCGACAGCTGTAGCATTTAAGAGAACAAGTCACGTATCCTACGTGACCATCATCTCCATATGATTGGAGTGACACTTCCGTCTTGACATCACACCCAACACACTACGATTCTCGATATACCCAGAAGAGGCGTACACAGAAACTGGTTAAAGCCCTGGACGACCAAAACCAAAGTATATTGATTGTCGTAAGTATTAGCGGTACAAGTCTCAGGTTAAGATCAAATACACGTACCCTGATTTCGGACTTCCATAAACACATAGTCATACTACCAATGGAATTCTGAGGGGGTCTATCCAGAGCGAAGCTGTTTCCCGTACCATCGGTAAAACACAACCTCCTATTACACTTGCATGAGTATCCTATACCCAAATATATGAGAACTATGTCGTTGTGCCCTCACAACGCGCCCAAGTGTAATACTAGTCTTTTATGCATTTATCGATGTTTAATCTCGATAATACTCTGACTAGGGATATTTAATGATTTATCCTTCGTGGACTGATACTGTCTCATATCATTCTCAATCCAGGAACAAATCATAGGGGCCTCCTATCATTTATACATCTTGGTGATCTAATCACAAATGATAAGAGAGCAATCTCCTTTGTCACATAGTTAATTTGTACAACAATACCATGATCTGTACAAATAGTGACGCTATGGGTCATAATTATCCAACACTTTATTCCCGGAGTTGCGTTGACTGTGGGCTTTATTCCCGAACTGTACTGAATGTGGGCTTTATTCCCTGGTTGGCGTTGACTGTGGGCTTTGATCCTGAACTATACTGAATGTGGGCTTTATTCCCTAAGCTGCGTTGACTGTGGGCTTTGTTCCCGAACTGTACTAAATGTGGGCTTTATTCCCTAGTTGGCTTGCATTTTCCGTTTTCTCTTTTTTATTCGTTGAAACTTGTGAATACAAAACAAAATACAAAAATAATGCAAGAGCATTACGTGTATGCATGCATGCATAAATGAATTTCCTATTCTGTTGGGTTAGGTCTTCTGCCAGTTCCCCCGGTGTCCTTTGCATATATCTGTCTTTGGTCGCCCCCTGAGTCTGCTTATAGTTTCCTTCTGCTGGTTCTTTTCTGGTGATTTCTCAGTCCTCTTTTGTCTCATGACTTCAAGTTCTCGGTACATCCCTTATTCGCGGGGTGGTAGACTGGTCGCCCCTAGTCTTGGCTTAGCTTTCTGTTCTTCGCTTCTTTCACTAGGTCGAAGTAGATCATGTGATGTGACATTCCAAAACTACTGATAATGTGGGCTTCGACCCTGGGACTCATCCCTAAAACTGGTATCGATGCTGATGTGGGCCTCAACCCTGGGACTCATCCAAAAATAGATACTGGTGCTGATGGCTCATTCCCGAACCGTGCAGTATGAGAAAGGATAGATTGGTCGCCCCCAGTCTCGGTTCATCTTTTTATCCTTTGCTGCTTTCATTACTTCAAGGTGGATCTCCTGATGTGATGTTACATACCAACACATTGTATTGCTTCTCACGAGATAATCCTGATAGCTAAACATATTTTCGTCCTCAACGAATGCTTCGTGTCAAAACCAGAGAACCTTCAAAGTACTTAATACACTCAAATCCGATCGTCTGAGTGAGTGATCTGAACTAGACTCCTAGTGTGTTTGTGCCAAGGCTATTTTACAGCTTAATCCTTAAGTAATCCAACTTGATGATTTCATCTCGGAGAATTGGGATCATTGGGTCAAACTAACCTAGATGTCTTGATCATACTATGTGATTACTTCATTGTACTCAACATGATATGGTTTTCTTCTTTTTTCTTCTGTCTCTTTCGTTTCATTCTTTGAACTTTTTTTTTGTTTTTTTTGACACAACTACCTTTAAGGTGGCATTTCTCCTCATGGTGGTCCTAATACTCGCCCATAGGTAGCTTCACGCTTATCGGTTATAGGTGGTCTATATTTTTTTTTCTTTTCATAGACTTTTTCTTTGTTTCCAGCCATATCACATATCGTAACATAAGTAAACCAGGATGGACATCTAGGCAAACGGTCATTCACTGATCCGCCATCTTTTCAACTAGTCATCTCACTGACTACTCAGGCTTCTACTGTTAAGATCTCGTAATTAAGTGCTCGCGAGTCTAGCCAAGATCAACTACCTAGAATACCGGATGAGAGCACATCTCGTACTTATCGTTTACAAGGTTTCTCCCTACGGTAAATAATGTCATCATCGGATTAATGCTTTGACTATTGAGGAAAAACTCGAACAAATAGCCAAATAAATGTCTTTATTATCAAAATGCAGGATTGTAATCAAATAAACTAGGGAAAACATCTTCATTGTCTGCAGCATTGTCTTCTTCCTCAGCCTATGGTTCTTCATTACTGACATCTCCTATTCCCATGCAAGAAGCCTGTTGGTTGAGAGTTTGGAGGACAAAGGTTTCGGGTAGGCCGGAGTTGATCATGTAGGTGTGTGGTGGAACAGAGTGATAGTTAGGTAGAGGGTTCCTGATTGTTGGCTAAATGGGCATGATTTAGGGCTGACTTCAGGCGTGAATGGTGCTAGGATGGATGGCTGAGTGTAGATCGAGAGAGATGGAGTGTCAAGTGCCTGGTGTTAACGTGGCTTCACGTTCTGCTCAAGGTTCATGTGTGTAGTTACTTTAGGTTGAGAGAGGTGCCGTGAATGACTTGGCTTTTAGGGTTTTGGCTTTTTGTGCATGGTTGGTGCTTTGTTGATGAGAAGAGAGTGTGGGGTTTTGGGCCGAGGATAATTTTGAAACAGAGGTCCAACGAGCAAACCTGAAGCTAAGCAAATGAATTAAATTCAACAAGGTGTCAATTCCTGATTATTTCCTTTCGACATCCGTTTCCCGCGATTTTCGCAACTCAAAAGGTAGTGCCTCCGCACGAGGCTCATCATCGGGACTTATATGCAAAAATACAGTGCCCACAATGAAAATGGTACTCTAATATGTTGCAACTATCGGGATAATATGACAATGTCATGATTATCCGATTAAAGAGACTAGTTGCTAGAGATCCGATATATGTTTCGTACGGGGCAAACACAATTCCAGCCCCAGGCCTATCATGTGACATCCGATACTGGATCGTAATACACAATACTTAGTATACTACGCTTGATATAGATTATGTATTCCTTAAAAGAATATTTCTGGAGAATTGGGTAGGCACGGTGTGCTTTGAAATACAAACCGATCATAGGATTCAAAAGTCTTGGAACACAAAGATTGAAGCTTGGAGCTCAAAGTATTCAAAAGTCTTGAAATTCATACATCCACAAACCGATCAATGTAAGTGATTTTTCCGCAAACTTCGTGAGTATTCACACAATATCATGTCTTATTAGATCTTGGCATGTTCTAGAAACCCAACAGTACTCAACTCACATTAAGCACTATAATTGATAATCCTAACTTTATTCAGAAAACAACTAAATTTAGAATAAAATAATATTAAAACTAAAAACTCAAGAAACAAAATATTAAAATGTTTAATTAAGATAATCCAAGAAGATAGATTTTAGAGTCTGATTTCACCTAGTTATCCCCTATGTATTTGTCATGCCATTCAATCCTTATTTAGCTATGTTGTTTATAAGTTAAGAATCCTAAAGTATTCCACTCCCTCTCTTGAGGAATAGTGAAAAAAATATTAATTACAGACTTTGATATCCCTATAAAAATCTAATAATTAACAACTCATTATGCTTTGTGATTCTTATTAACGACTTCGAATGGATTATAGATTCTCCCGAACTCTATAAATCTCCTAAGTTATATCCCCTAGATCCTATTCAAAATCACTCTCTCCCGAGCAATAGATTCTAAACATTCATCATCTCAATTTGTGGCCAACAAATAAGAATCATTAAACGCAAGAGAATATAAATAAACTGAATTATAACTTTATATAAATCAAATAAGCAAACAACACATAGGTTCAAGCATAGGTTACATCATCCACTAGAATAATGGAGTTAGTTCATGACTAAAGATAATAACAATGAAAATAATGTCATGAACATAATAGAAATCATTAGAGTTTGAAGAAAGAAACTAGATAATAAAACCCGAATTGAATCTCTTCGTCTTCGGATGTCACCATATTCATCTCATATTGTTGTTCTTCAGTCTTTCTCTTTGGATCTCTATAAAATTATGTGCTTTTAAGTTTTGGTTGTGTATTAGCCTCACTTTTAGGGTTTTGGACGAGCCTATATATGTATAGGAAAGTCTTGGAGTCCTTGTGCATGTAAAACCATAATATCTGATTGTTGGAATTTTCTAAGCATCTGAAGATCATTAAACAAGCATGAAACAAGTGCGAATACAACGAGGGAGTTGCGGAATACTCACATCGATCGGTTGAGTGACGCGGCAAGCAACAAAAATTTATTTTCTGCCCTTTAGTGCATTCGGCAGTGGCAGTGAGTTGCTCCTCCATTTTCGGCCATGAATCATCTTCGTCAAGCTCCAAGCTTGTGATTTGATTCCATGCTCATGGGTGGACTTCCTATCACCTTCGCATGATCCCATTGTGTGCTAGCACTTGTGATTTTTGCCACAAAAATCACCACACTTGCTTCCCATCCTCTCGATTTTCTTGACAGAAACCAGTGAAGAAAATTGGCCCCAATGGCGTGTGAGAGGAAGAAGAAAGAGAGGATTTTTAGAGAGAGAGATGAGTTGTGTATTTGTTAATTGATTTCTAAAATCAATCTAACATATACCAAAAATTTGATTTTCAAAAATCAAGTCATTAATGGCTTGCCAACTACAACACCAACAACTTCAATCAATCAATCAATGAATAGTGACTGGTGTCAATCACTCAAAGTGAAAGACATCGATCACTTGATTGACGAAAGATGTGACGCTAGATGCGACCAGCAATTTGACGCTTGATTTGACTTGCGTGCCGCACTCGAATTCGAAATGCGAATGCGATCGCAAACAATCCCGGGCTCGGGTTCGCTAATTCCAAATTAATGAATTTTCCATTGGGTCGTAATCAAATCTAATTTAATTAAATAATCATGCCTAACATAATTACTATTCACATCGCTAATGAATTAATTCTAAATTAACTCGTTCGCCCGAATTAAAATCTAATTCTAATTCCGTGTCGAAATCCAATTTCGTTTAATATATCAAATATATTAATTAATCGATTAATTCCCAATTAATCGTTTTCTCTCTTTAAATGATATTTTATCCCAGATAAAATATCTCCACAATTAATCCCAGATTAATTTTCTCTCTTCTAATTAATCCCAGATTAATTTAAAGTGCGAGTCATACGTCATCAGTGAATCTTCGGGAAGCGACCCATGAGATCCCCGGATATGTAGGCAGTAAATTCGGTCGTCGGACTATCCGAACACGTAAGTACCAAGTACTACGTTATTACCGATTTACAAGACAAGGCTGGCTTCTAGCAAAGCACCATGCCTACCTAATTCTCCAGAAATATCCTTACAGGAATATAAGGATCTATATCAGGCGTAGTATATGTAGTATTGCGTATGTCGATCCAGTATCGGATGATCACATGCTAGGCCTGGGGCTGGAATTGTGTCTGCCCCGTACGAAGCACATATCGGATGTCTGGTAACTAGTCTCTATAATCGGATAAACCTGACCTTATCATTTTATCCCGATGACTGCAGTACATAAGAGAACCAGTACCGTATCCTACGTGACCATCATCTCCATATGACTGGAGTGACACTTCCGTCTTGACATCACACCCAACACACTACGATTCTCGATATACCCAGAAGAGGCATACACAGAAACCGGTTAAAGCCCTGGACGACCAAAACCAAAGTATATTGATTGTCGCAAGTATTAGCGGTGCAAGTCTCAAGTTAAGACCAAATACACCTACCCTGATTTCGGACTTCCATAGACACATAGTCATACTACAATGGAATTCGAGGGGGTCTATCCAGAGTGAAGCTGTTTCCCGTACCATCGGTAAACACACAACCTCCTATTACACTTGCATGAGTATCATATACCCAAATATATGAGAACTATGTTGTTTGTGCCCTCACAACGCGCACAAGTGTAATACTAGTCTTTTATGTATTTATCGATGTCTGATCTCGATAATACTCTGACTAGGGATATTTAATGATTTATCCTTCTGTGGACTGATATTGTCTCATATCATTCTCAATCCAGGAACAAATCATATGGACCTTCTATCATTTATATATCTTGGTGATCTAATCACAAATGATAAGAGAGCAATCTCTTTTATCACATAGTTAATTTGTACAACAACACCATGATCTGTACAAATAGTGACGTTATGGGTCATAATTGTCCAACAAACTCCCACTTGGCCTATAGCCAGTCACTCGAGTGTCTAACACCCGAACTATGTACGGTTGGCTCAAACTGCTGAGAATGTACTTTCATCTGCGGATTTGCATGATTATCGTCTGATGCGATTTATTCGATGATCACATCGCCACGATGTGATCCGAACAAATCAGATGAATAGTCGAAGTATTTATCTGGATCGTTGATGAGACCATTAATTCTTTAGCCTGCGCTGTACCCTAGCTCAGCTGCTAACAGAACTATTCCTAATCTAATTAGGATTTATTGTCAACCCAGAAGGCTTCTATTGCTGCCTCAGTTGCAGCAATAACCCGCATTTGTTGTTTTATTCGGTAACAGTATCTTGCTTGGAAGATTTCTAGCTCATTGTACCGTTATTCAAACTGTATAGTACCGTTGTGCGACTTATAGTCGTTTTTATCGGTTTAGGAAACTTGCAGTAGTGATCTCAGTCACTTCAAGTTCTCCATCTCCACAGATTAAGACAGCATCCTTAGTTCTCTAAGAACTAACGGATGTTCTTAATATCAATCCAGTGACTATCACTCACTCGGATGGCCTGTCTGTGAATTCATATGCTCAAAGCGTATGAGACACCAGGTCGCGTACATTTTTCAATGTATGATTTCTTGGAGAGTTTTCTCGAAAGCCAAGCTTTCACCGATTGTTTATTTGGGAATTTCATTTCCAAGAAATGACATCATATATCATTATTTATAGGACAGCCACTGTCAGTGCGCTCCCACTAACCCTCTTATATACACAATAATCTTTTCATTTTGAATTAAATCATAAATCATTATGATTACATCAAAACGATAATTCCAATAACCTAATGCTTGCTTCAATCAAAACATGGATCGAACAACCTGCAAACCTTGTTTGCTAGTTTAGGTACGACACAAACCGACAGGATGTTGTAAACATCCTCCAAAAGGTTTCCTTTTAAGGAAAGCGATTTTCCCGTTAAGCTGACATATTTCATAAATGAAACATGCAGCATTAGCAAGCATTATCCAAATGGATTTACCGTGGCAACAGGTAAAAGGTTGAATCGTAATCAACACAATGTTGATAACGATACCTTTCCGCTACAAGCCTAGCTTAGTACGTTGGTATGTTGCCATCCATGTATGTCTTCCTTGAAGACTTATATAGTACCAGTAGGCACAATATCTTGCGGTACATCAACTAGTGTCTAAACATAGTTAGTATACATGGAATCCATTTCGGACTCATGACACTTTGTCATAATTAGGGAGTCAATACCTTGTATCACTTCCTCATACGTAGTCAGTTGGTATTCCTCAATAAGATTAACATCTTTATGAGGTGAGATCAGAAACCCATACCCCAGGTTGTTTTCTGACTCTCTCTGACATACGCGGTTCTTGTGTATTCAAAGATTACTGGTATAGTTTCATCCTTGATGAACTATTTATGTTCCATTAAGATTCGGTGCCATGAATAGTATTACTTCGATTTTCATCGAGTTTTTATCTCCCTCCCACTTACCACTGTATATAGGTATTCCTCTTAGGAAAAATGCATGGTGAGCAACAATTAAATTGTTCTATTGTGAGTTGTATAAGTACTATACTTATGGTATCCCTAGGATAACCTACAATTAGGCACTTATCCAATTTGGGTTTTAGTTTGGTATCATCCAAACATATGCCTAGCATACCCAAATTATCAGGAATGAGAAACCAGGTTTCCTTCCCGTTCATATCTAATATGAAATCTGTCAAATAGATTATTATGGAACCTTATTCTAAATAAGTTCTACACTGTTTATGCTTATCCGTTGAAGGAAATGGTAGCTCAGAGCGACTCATGATTAACCTTTATCATGTCCAACAAAATTCGGTTACTCTGTTTAGACACACCGTCAAATTGACGTGTTTCGGAACGAGTCTTCCCTGAAAGAATACTATACTCTTTCTAGTATACGAGAAACTTATTGCTTAAGTATTTTCCATTACGGTCTCACCGTGACGGTATAATACTTTAGTCGATCTGTTTGTCTATTTCGCGTCGAAACTATAAAATTTTCCGATTTGTGTTCTTCAAAAGAAACACATAACCATAACGCGATGCCGCATCCGTAAAGGTCACAAAATATTCATATCCATATCTAGCCTAGCTAGACATGGGCCCACTTGCTTCACTATGAACTAGGGCTAACAGATCGGTGGCATTTACACTTTCACCAAGTAAAGGTGTTTTAGGCACTTTTCCCAATTAACTAGATTCGTAGACTTTATTTGAATAGAATCAAATCAGTCCGAGTACCCACTCTTCAAAAGTGTGGATATACGATTCTTGTTTTAGTTGTGTCCAGACAACAATGCCACAATTGAGTTTCTTCTGATCAAATCAGTTTGAGCTATTTATTTGTCATGTTATATATTTGAGATTTTATTTATATTCAAAATATAAATGTTGTTATTCACATCTAATGCGTTTATCTCAATATCATCTTTATATAATGAAACACTTTAGTGTTATAGAATATAAAGGTAAATCCGCAACGGAATAAACACAGATATAGAGATAATGTTTCTAGTCAAACTAGTTACATTATAACAGTTTCCAAATTTAGGTACACACCCGAAGGTAGTTCCTAAACTTAGGTATCTACGGTTAAAAGAGTGAATTTCGTCCCGTTTTCAATTCGCAGATTAATCTCAATCTGAAGTCAGTATCCTGCTCATAGCAGATTCTGAACATCATACATATTTATGTACCCCACTAAGTATTTAAAATCCAATTTCAATACTAGTAGTGAACATATTATTGACAAACATATTTGAAGTCAGAGCCTTGCTCGTCTTCAATTCCTTCATATCTGCTTTGTCCAAACGGCAGTCATGCTTCCGCAATCCCGTTTGCCATATTTTAGGCAGACATTTTGGGATATGTCATTTTTCTTCCTAGAAGATTATAATGATTTTACCTTTGCCCTTTTCCATATTCCAGAAGCCTTTGGGCAAGCCTTGGGTTTCTAGAATATCGAAGTAAGGTGCGCTTTGCGCTACTTGCCTCATAGCAAACTTTGACTTTTCTCCTTGAGAATAGTCATTAACTCTCCAAGAGTTATTATATTGCAATTTGGTACTTCTAAAATCTAAGTATAGATTTATGAAGATCCTTCAATTTCTTTATCATACTTTAAGGATCTAATCCTTAGTTCTGATTCAGAAATTAAGGAGTCTACTGCGACAGGCTAAATGGATTAAGCCCTACAGTTATCATCACATGAATCTTCCAAAGATCATGCTCTACTAATTGCTCAACTCCGGGCTTAGGCCTAATATGTTATTTTATCAAATAAAGTAACTTATTAGTTTCCATGACCATCCTGAAATTATTCCCAATTTGAAAATTAAACCGTTTAAATACATTTTCCCTAGGATTATGTTTTAAATGTCAATCTTTCAATTTTATCTTGATTTTAATAGTCCAACTATTTAATCAACGATTTCGGTACTATTTATTATAATGATTACAATACTCCAACTATTTAATCAACTATAACTAATTAAATCAAATATATTGATTACTATAATCCAATTATATAACCAACTATAAATGAATTATTTGAATACAGTCCAACTGTTTATTAAAACAACAATTTAAATATTAATCCAACTAACATTTAATTTATTTGACGAATGATATTTTTGATTGAGCGCGTATGGCAAGTAATTAAACAAATATTGCAAATTCAATTATTGCCTCCCACTATTTTTCGACCAGCCTCTAACCCTCTGTCGAGTACTCGGGAAACCGTGTTTCCTAGCGGGCTAGGATCCCGTTAAATATCACACAATCTTGACTTTGGCCAACAAATTGTATGATAATTAACTAGGTATATCTCTAAGATCAATTGGATCCAATCCAATTCTTATATCTCGTAGGGGGACATCCAAGTCCGAAACATATATCTTATATATGCCAATATATCCAATATATTACCTAACATTTTTCCTCTGAATCAACTAAGCCTTGGCTTTGGCACAACAAACTTAGTGATCCCAGTTAAGCGTGACCCATTGACCATGGAAAGCTTCATAATCAATGTCGATGGACAAGAAGTGGTCTTGACTTTGGCCAACAAACCACAACTTGGACAAGACACCGATATGGAACAAAGCTCTCGTGATTCAAACACATCATCAATGGATAAAGGCCTTGACTTTGGCCAACAAGCCAATGCCAGTCTTGGATCTTGAGTAAGAATCACTCAATGGAAGGAAAAAAGCTTATATTTGTGAGGGTTTTTCGCGTGCAAATTGGCAACCAATTTTTTTATCTTTGTTAAGGTCTCATCATCATACACCCTTAAACATGCATTCTAAACACATAATAAAGCGCATATAAATAAATAATAATGATATGCGAATGGATACTTTACACAATGATCCTAGATCAAATCTCTTTTTTCTCTCTCCCGCTAGCACAAGTATTTACTTCTACCCGTTACACTACACTTCTAAAGAAACCTCATTTACATGAGGGGAATAGGTGAGAAGAGAATACAAAGAATAAGGAGGTGATAAGGCTGGACACGTAGGTCCAATTAATAAATCAAATTTATTACAACAATTTCTAAAATTGCCCCACCCATCTAATATTCATCTGATATAAATTATTCATGCATCGCAACCATGTATTCACACAAGCATGTTATCAATCAATCTAATCAAATTAATTAATCTGATAATTAGTGACCATCCAATGTTCAAACAATGATTTGATTTTGCGCAAGTCAAACTCGTTTTGCGAATAAGTACTCAAAGTATGAATTCTCGAATTAAATTAAACTACAAAATTAAATCCAATTCAATTTGTATTTGATACTAATTCACTATTTAATTCCAAATTAAATACTACACTTTATTAATAAACCTTTTACGACTTAAATTTCAAATTTAATCGTTACGGGTCTCAAAGCCCGATTAACGTCCAACGTCAATTTAATTAAAGTCCAAAGGGCTTTTAATTAATTTCTTGAGGCGTGGACTTTTGGTCAACTCGGGTCAAACCAATAACCAAAGTCCAATCCGGAATTACCCCATAAGCCCATAAATCAATTTTGGCCCATTAGGCCCAATTAAACTTTAAAGGTCCATTTGTCGCATTCGGGCTTTATGGAAGCGGTTTTGGGCCCAATTGGATCCAACCAATTTAGCTTAAACCCAACTTGATACAACCAAGCCCAATAAGCCCAAGTACAACACTTAAGCCCAATTTCACAAAATAGGCCCAAATAATTAAATGACCAAATTCCAAATTCCCAATTTAATTACCAAAGTGTATAGCATTATTAATCACCCAAATCAATATTTCCAAAACATCAAATTAGCCTAATTAATCATCTTCGTCAAGCTCCAAGCTATGTGATTTGATTCCATGCTCATGGGTGGACTTCCCTATCACCTTCACATGATCCCGTTGTGTGCTAGCACTTGTGATTTTTGCCACAAAAATCACCACACTTGCTTCCCATCCTCTCGGTTTTCTTGACAGAAACCAGTGAAAGAAAATTGGCCCCAAGGGCGTGTGAGAGGAAGAAGAAAGAGAGGAGTTTTAGAGAGAGAGATGAGTTGTGTATTTTTTAATTGGTTCTAAAATCAATTCAACATATACCAAAAATTTGATTTTCAAAAATCAAGTCATTAATGGCTTGCCCCCACACTACACATCAACTTCAATCAATCAATCAATGAATAGTTACTGGCGTCAATCACTCAAAGTGAAAGACATCCATCACTTGATTGATGAATGATGTGACG
The DNA here is from genome assembly GCA_019454045.1 of Zanthoxylum bungeanum. Classification (NCBI taxonomy): domain Eukaryota; kingdom Viridiplantae; phylum Streptophyta; class Magnoliopsida; order Sapindales; family Rutaceae; genus Zanthoxylum; species Zanthoxylum bungeanum. The sequence goes on along the minus strand of SKCR01033918.1, from coordinate 15,880 downwards.
CTAGATGCGACTAGCGATTTGACGCTTGATTTGACTTGCGTGCCGCCCTTGAATTAGAAATGCGAATGCGCTCGCAAACAATCCCGGGCTCGGGTTCGCTAATTCCAAATTAACGAATTTTTCGTTGCGTCATAATCAAATCTAATTTAATTAAATAATCATGCCTAACATAATTACTATTCATGTCGCTAACAAATTAATTCTAAATTAACTCGTTCGCCCAAATTAAAATCTAAATTAATCGTTAATTCCAAATTAATTGTTTTCTCTCTTTAAATGATATTTTATCCCAGATAAAATATCTCCAAAATTAATCCCAGATTAATTTTCTCTCTCTTCTAATTAATCCAGATTAATTTAAAGTGCGAGTCATACGTCATCGGTGAATCTTCGGGAAGCGACCCATGAGATCCCCGGATATGTTGGCAGAAAAATTCGGTCGTCGGACTATCCGAACACGTAAGTACCAAGTACTACGTTTTACCGATTTACAAGACAAGGTTGGCTTCTAGTAAAGCACCATGCCTACCTAATTCTCCAGAAATATCCTTACTGTAGGCACTGTATTTTTGTATATAAGTCCCTATGATGAGTCTCATTTGGAGGCACTACCTTTTAAGTCACGGAAGTCACAGGAAACGGACGTCGGAAGGGGAAATTCAGAATAAGTACGTCATCAGATTCATTTTGCAAGTTCACTGTCTTCGTTCGTGCTGCATTCGTGGCCACGTTCGAACGATTGCGGGTGTTCGTGTAGCGTTCGAATCAGCGTTCAAACGGCGTCGGTATTTCTGGTTTTGCTACTAGCCTCACACCCCAGCCCAATTAGCCCACCAAAACCATAAAACACACCCAATTTATAAAACACATATTTAACACATAGGGAATTAAATAAAATATTAATTAAATCATATACCAAATTAAATAAAACATTAAAATCAATCAACCAATTATATTCCCAATCAAGAATATTTCTATTCCTAATTAAAAATTGTATTCCTAACTTAACAAATATTATGCCTAAACAACACAAATTAAATATATTGACTTCATAATTTGAACTATTTTGTCCCCCCTCAATCTTAGGATTTCCTTGTTTGACACTAAATCAAATCCCCCTTAAATGCCAAATCCCTTTCCTTGTCAAGCAAGGAGTAGCCCTACCCCCTTTGCCTATAAAAACCAACCTCTCCCAACCCTTGCAGTGGTTGACTCACACGCATACAGCAAGAAAAAAAGCCTCTTGATTCACGCATACAGCAAGCAAATATTTCTCTTCTCCTCCTACACCCTTAGCCGAAAATCACAGCCCCATAAACCCCTCTATTGCCGAAAACATTACAACCTAAGACACCACCGAAACAACCCCTATACAGCAGCCCCATATCACCGAAATACCTAAAAAAAAACAGCCCCTAAATCACCTAAACCAGTGACCACAAAAACTGCACTTTTAATCCCTAAAACATAACTAAAAAATTGCACTTAAAACCTTTAGAAACACCCAAAAACAGTAGCCTAAAACACCAAAAAACAGTGACCAAATACAGAATAAATACAATAGCAAAACAGTAGCAAATCGGAATCGAAACAGCAGCGAATCGGAGTCAAAACAGTAGCTTGAGTAGTGAAACAGCGAGGAAAGGCGTGAACCTGTGAACTGGAGGAGTTGCGAAGCATTCCCCCCCTTTTTTCGACGACTATGCACCGTACTTCCGAGAGTCGACATAAAAGGTTAGACCTGATGGTACTTTTCCTATTATTTCCATCTATCTTTTTAATTGTTTTATTCATCTTTGTCGCATGAGAGTCGTTTATTAGTGCATGATTGTGGCCCTTGAATGAATGAAAAATGTGTCGCCTCTCGTGGTATATAGGATGGAAACCGGACATAAATTTCATAGCCGATTCTGAATGGACGGTAGTATGATCTGTACTCGGGATACAACTCCACGTACACTTGAGTACATGGCACATACTTTATTTTATCTTGATTTGTTTATTGTCGTCATTTATTTTTTGCATCTTATTTGTTTGAGTAATGATGAGGTCAAGCGCATGGGCTTAGTAAGTGCGCGATTAAAGGTCCTCTATTTCGAGGGGTTAAAATCCTTTACCACGATGCTTCGTCGTGCCAGACGATGTATATTCGTTTGAATGTGAGATGTGTTCAATCGGGTATACGAAGTCCGATATCGTTGTTTCTATTTTTATATGCATTATGATGAGATAAAGCGCATGGGCTTAGTAAGTGCGATTAAAGGTCCTCTATTTTGAGAGGTTAAAATCCTTTACCACGATGCTTTACCGCGCCGGATAATGTATATTCGATTGGATGTGAGATATTCAATCGGATACACGAAGTCCGATATCATTGTCTTTACTTTTTATATATGTATTGTGTTGTTTGCGCATGGGCTTAGTAAGTGCGATTAAAGGTCCTCTATTTTGAGGGGTTAAAATCCTTCACCACGATGCTTCGTCGTGCTGAATGATGTATATTCGTTTGAATGTGAGATATGTTCAATCGGGTATACGAAGTCCGATATCGTTGTTGTTTTATTTTATATGTACTATGATGTGATGCGCATGGGCTTAGTAAGTTGGATTAAAGGTCCTCCATTTCGAGGGGTTAAAGAACCTTTACCACGATACTTCACCGCGCCTTTCATTTCGTTATTCGCTTTTTTTCGTATATGTCATCTTCTTGCATAATCATGCATCATGTTGCATTGCGTATGGGCTTAATAAGTCGGATTAAAGGTCCTCTATTTCGAGGGGTTAAAATCCTTTACCACGATGCTTTGCCGCGCCTTTTAGCCCGTTATTTTTATTAGGTGTCATTTATTCATCCGTTCATGTATGTGTCATGTCATTTACTGTATTTTGGAGGTCATTGCTGTAACCCCATTCGAACGCGTTTCAGAACACCGCACGAACGCGTGTTTTCTGTCTGGTCCCGTTCGAACGCGTTATTAAACACTATACGAATGCGAACCTTCTGTTTACCATTCGAACACGTTTATGAACGCTACTCGAACGCGTATGCATTTGTTTCATCAGGTTCGGTCCCGTTCAAACGCGTTCTCAAACGCTATATGAACGCGAATCTTCTATTTACCGTTCGAACACGTTTATGAACGCTACACGAACGCGAATACACTGAACTGAGTCATTTTCATCACATGTCATGCATAATTGTTTCTTAGGTGATTTCTCTTGTATCATATAATCAATCATACTATTTGAATTCCAGCCTTTGTTTATTTGATGTGTTCATAAGATGGTATTCAAGCATGATTAGGCCGTTAGTATGCTACTTGGTTCTTAAGCATGATTTAGCCCAATTAGTTGTTCATTTTCAAGCATGATTAGTCATTTATTTTACGTTGGGAATTCGCATTATGTTTAGTTTTGTTCTTTATTTTCCGCATTATATAATTGAGGTATGTAATGAGATTATTGTATGATATTGTCGTTATAATGGTTTATTTTATGCATGCGAACTTAGGAGTAAAATTGTCCTTGGAAATATGTTTCTTAGGCTTGGTTAGATTATTGCACAAATCATTTTATTACAAGTGGCATAAGTAAGGGACCATTCTGAACCCAACGGTTTGAGGTCTTCCCATGTGAGGGGTGAGTGCGACCTTAAATCATTTTTCCGGTTCACACCGGGTGGCGACTCCATTATTCTCCGGTTTAGTCCCCCGCGGGCTACTCCGTACTCCTAACTAGGCCGCGAGCCTAGAACAGCATGCGTCGCCCAGTTTCTGTGTTCCCACAGTCTAGCGACTCCACTGGGGATAGAGAATCGGCCCCGAAATAATGTCTTGTAATATTATGATTTGTGCTTTATTTAACCGTGTCTACTGTGGGTAAAATGGGAGTTTGATCAAAGACATTTTAAGGCTAGGTAATGGTTTGGTGTCTTCCTTCATTCACTACCTTTCTATGAGGAAAAGCTGTGAAGGCACCTAGATAATCATTTACTCGTAGCCTATTGTGATGGACTAATTTGGAGGACTCGTTGTTTATTCCTGTCACCAAGCGATAAGAGCCTAAGAGGCTAGGGTACTTAAGAGAGCCTCGCTTCACCCTCCCTCTGGGGAATCTACAATGGGAAATCCATCTGGCAGTCAGTCACACACCATAGCTTGTTGGCACGTACTTAATGGTATAAAAATGCGCGCTCACTTGGTCGCTCGCTTGAGTGGGGAGACCTAGTTGTGGGCAATCCTTTGCCCGTGAGAGTCTTTGTCTACCCTCCCGCAAACCCACACTTAGACCGGGGTTGTATGGCCTATAGCAACTATTTCCTTGTGCTTATGGACCATCTTCATTAGGATGCAGTTGGGCCTCTTGTCAGAAATGAGAACTTGTTGGGCCATTTAAACTGGGACGAGTTCGTATCTTATGACAATGGGGCCAAAAGCTTCTGAAATGTTGATGGGCCACTCTGTAGAAATTAATTTTGTATGCTTGTGTTTGGGAACATTGTCGTTTGGATCCATTTGGACCTTTTATCATGAAGTATGAGCTTGTTGGGCCATTTAAACTGGGACAAGAACAAATCTTATGATGATTGGGCCAAAAGCTTCTAAAACGCCAATGGGCCATTATATATTTGTGTTTAGGAGCATTATCATTTGGATACTGTTGGACTTATTTCCATGAGATGTGAACTTGTTGGGCCATTTAAACTGGGACGAGTTCACTCCTATGACATTTGGCCCAAAAGATCCTAAAATGATGATGGGCCGATTTGTGTGAAAATTTTAATGAGTTGATATATTCCTTGTATCGCATGCATCTCATTCATCTCATGCATACATATAGAATGTTAACACCCTCTATGTCTATAAAAGACATCATAGATTCCTGTTGGGTTAGGAAAGAGGGAAGACTCACTAAAAGACCGGTAACAGATATGAGTACATCTGATAACGAGGTATCCCGGATAGATCAGTTGGAAAACGGTCTCGCCAAAATTACTGAACAATTACAAGCGTTGACTACTTCTGTGGCTGGTATGGCTGTACCCCATGCTGGGGGGAATTCTGAGAATGTGAGGCGCGAGGAGCCTCCGAATGGGTTGGGGGATGATATCCCCGCTTTTGATGACGACATGGTAGAGTATACAACAGGTTCGGGATCAGGTTGAAACAGTTACCCGTAAAATAAAGGGTAAGCATGAAGAGTTGTTAGATTATGAGGCAATGACCTTCGAAGAGCAGTTGCCTCCTCAGTTCAAGATGCCAGATATGGCTAAGTTCAACGGGAATGGGGATCCGAGGATTCATCTCCGTCAGTATGTATCAGTTATGAGTTCTGTAGGTTTGAAAAAGCGACAGGTACAGAAGATGTTTGGAATGTCACTCGAGGGGGCACGGTGGTATGGTATCACAGCCTTGAGAAGAAAGTAAGGGAAGATTGGAGGGAAATGGCTGATGCATTGCTGAAACAGTATGTCACAGACTTGGAGATAGATCTGTCACTCCGTGATCTGGAGAACACAAGGCAGAAACTGGAATAGAGTTTCAAGGAGTATGTGGACCGCTGGAGAAGCCAGCTCTTAAAGATGCAGACCAGGCCCTCAGAGAAGGACCAGATAAAAATGATCATTAAGGGCACCAAGCCCTCCATCTATGGGAAACTGAGGAGGATGACCTCCATGATCAATGACTTCCGACAGTTGAGGGAAACTGTCATGGATATTGAGGAAGAAGAGGCCGAGAATAGAAAATTCTATGGTCTGAACAGGAGGCCCATTGGGGGGACATCAGGAACAAAGCCCGTTTCTGCTGAGATTGCCGCTATCCGAAACCGGAGATTCTCCAACTTGGGTAGGCCCCTGTCCAAGGTGTTGGAGAAATTGAAGAGGCAAGGACTTCTGAAACCCCTAGAAACCTAACCACTCCCAAACCCTCCACCACCACATCTCAACCTAAACCAATATTGCCAATTCCACCAACAGAAAGGCCACGATACTGACAACTGTGCCCGACTCCGCCATGAAATCCAAGACCTTATAGACTCCAAAAAGATACTCGACCTTGAAACAGAACGCCCCAATACACATCAGAACCCTTTTCCAAATTACCACTATGTCCCGCCACCAACCTATATGATAAACTCTGGCCTACCCGAGAACCTTGTCCTCAAATCCTTTGACCTCCAAGCCGTTTGCCTTGGGATTTGGGATAGTAACAGCGAAGATGAAACTGAACATGGGAAAAGTTTATGGGAAGACTTCTCTAGTAGTGAAGAAGAAGAAGTGAGGGGTATGACACGCAACGGGTGTTTCTACAATGATATGACTGATAAGAGTAAAGAAGTGTTGACTGGAGGAAGAGAAGTGGCAGAGAATGGGGATAATACCGAGGGAGATGTAGTGCTGCAGCAGTTGAGGAAAACCCGAGCACAAGTGAGTATCTGGGATTTGTTGTGTGCATCTCAGAAGCACAGGCGGGCCATGGTTGAGCCCTTAAGCAAGATAGTGGTGACAGAGGATTCCGACCCCGCAATGTTTATTGGGTCAGTGCAAAATGAGGCTTTGTAGGCAATCACTTTTTCTGAGGAAGAACTCCCAGCTGAGGGGAGAAATCATAATAGACCTTTGTTTATCAGAGCTGAAGTGATGGGTAAAAGGACCTCTTGTGTGATGGTGGATGACGGCTCATCCATTAATGTGTGCCCATCGAAGATTTTGGCCAAGCTGGGTATGAAAACAACAGATCTGGATCCCTCTAGTATGACTATCAAGGCTTATGATGACAGTAAGCGGAGAGTTGAGGGTACATTTGTAGCGTCGGTCAAGGTTGGTCCTATTGAGGATGAAGTTGAGTTCACAGTGCTGGACATCCCAGCCATTTTTGTCTTGTTGTTGGGAAGGCCTTGGTTTCATAAGCTTTGGGGCGTGCCCTCCACTCTGCATCAGATGATTAAGTTCCCATATGGATGAGAAATTGTCACCATCCGAGCTGAGGTAGACAATGTTGTGGCTGCTTTGGAAATACAACCTTTCACGAGATTCCAAGTGTCGGTAACTTTTGAGGAATGGGTGGATCCTAAGGTAGCTAGGATCATGGGAAAATGAAGTTCGAGCCGGGTGAGGGTTCAAAACTGCCAAACTTCAGAGGACAGACTACTCGAAGGGGTTTGGGGTACAAATCTGATGAAGAAAAGCCGAAGGTTAAAAAGAAAGGGTTGAAACTGGCAGATTATTTTGTGAAGGCTTCAGGGTATCAGGGTGAGCCCGAACCAATAGAAGTTAACGGGATTGTGGTGTCTGGTTTCGAGATCTTCCAAGAGATGCTGGGCAAGAAGCTATTGACCGAAGAAGTTATGGAAGAAGTGGAGAATTGGGAAGAAGAATTGATGAAGTTGGAGAGCCTGACTCTGGGAGAGGATAAAAAGCCTGAAGAAAACCTGGTTGCAGAGGAAGAAGTGTTTATAGATGAGGACGACATTTACCTTTCTGATTTGTTTGAATGTACTTCTGCACTATCCAATAATAAAGACATTTCTTTTGCTTACTTGCTTGAGTCATTTCCATTTGCTCTACATGAATCAAGCATATTTGATATCAGTTCAGCCAGAACTACTGCATTTAACTTGGGTACATCTGAGAACCCCAAGGAAATTCTGATTGCAAGTGAAGTTACCTCCGAGTAGAGGGAGAAATTGGAAGAAGTATTGGTCAGATATGCCAAATTATTTGCTTGGTCCTATGAGGACATGCCTGGGGTAGACAGAAGCATTGCCCAGCACACAATACCCACTTATCCGAATATGAGGCCAGTGAAATAGAAACTCCGACGGATGAGACCTGAATGGGCCGAGAAGGTCAGAGAAGAGGTTGAGAAACATATAGATGTGGGGTTCTTGGAAGTAGTGAAGTATCCTGAGTGGTTAGCAAATATTGTGCCAGTACCGAAGAAAGACGGGAAAGTCAGAATGTGTGTGGATTACAGAGATCTCAACAAGGCTTACCCGAAAGATGATTTTCCTCTACAGCATATAGATGTTCTGGTTGATAATGCGGCTCTATCTGCTATGTATTCATTTGCAGACGAGTTTTTAGGTTACAATCAGGTGCTCATGGCTGAGGAAGATAAGCATCAGACTGCCTTTGTTACCGAGTGAGGTACTTATTGTTACAGGGTAATGTCGTTTGGGCTCAAGAATGCGGGAGCTACGTATCAACGGATGGCCACTACCTTATTTCATGACTTGATGCAAAAAGAGATTGAAGTGTATGTGGATGACATGATGGTGAAATCAGAGACAAGAATTAGGCATATAGAAGCACTGGAGAGGTTCCTTCAGAGAGTTGACAAGTACAACCTGCGGCTGAACCCCAAGAAATGTGTGTTTGGGGTAACATCAGGAAAGCTGCTGGGGCATACAGTGGGAATGGGGCAGTTGAGGCAGCCAAAAAGACTATAAAGACGATTTTAGCCAAGATGACAGAAAACTGCAGAGATTGGGCCGACAAACTACCGTATGCTTTGTGGGGGTACATAACATCAGTAAGAACAGCAACATGGGCCACGCCTTACTCTTTGGTCTATGGAATGGAAGCAGTATTGCCAGTGGAAGTGGAAATACAGTCTATGAGGGTATTAGCAGAGGCAGAGTTACTGGAACAAGAATGGGCCGTACAGAGGTTTGATCAGTTAGTACTGCTGGATGAGAAGAGAACGAAGTCTTTGTATCACATGCAGTTGTATCAGAAGAGACTAGCCCAAGCATTCAACAAGAAGGTACGCCCCACCAAGATCAGAAAGGGCGATTTGGTACTTAAGCAGTCGAGGCCGTCGACGACAGATCCGAGAGGAAAGTTCAGACCTAACTGGGAAGGACCTTACATAGTGCAGAAAGTGATGGGAAATGGGGCAGTGAAACTGTCAGACTTGGAAGGTAACGAGTTCACTGAGCCGATCAACGTGGACAGATTGAAGTAGTATTTTGCCTGAGAAAGAGAAGACTTGGCAGAAGGCCTAACCCGACGAGATAAGGTAACTCATGCATGCATACATACACGTAACATATTTTGGCATTCGTTTTGTGTTCACAGGTTTTGAAGAAGAAAAAAGAAGGCGGCAAAGAAAAGCCGATTAGAAGCATCAACCCATAAGGTACAAACTTGCTCATGAGGTCTTCTAATAATGGTTTCTGCTCAGCTCTTTGATTATTAAATCCATGAGGAGGTTGCAAGACGTTCTTTATATTAGTATATGACAAGTTCGGATGATAATAGTTAGGTATATGGCTGCCTCTATAGTTGTTGAAGTTCCGGTTGTTCACATATTGTACTTGCAAAAACCTTGCTCCTCTGTTGGGTAAAAGCATTCCATTAACAGAAGCAGCTTCAATAGACGTTTGGCCCCTTTGATTTTTCAATGCTGCTAGATGAGCGTGAGGGATGATACTTGAGGTGTCAGTGCAACAATAGGATTTTCCATTACTTCTTTTCCAACTCTCCTTTCATAAAAGAAAAAAATATAACAATAAAAATATAAAACATAAAAAAATATAAAAATCTATATTAAAGCTAAGGTTACTTGGTAAAAAAATTAATGTGAATAAGATTAACAATCCCCGGCAACAACGCCAAAAACTTGTTGCGATATTTTATATCGTACTACAGGTGTATGGTATCAAGTTTTTGTAAAGATGAGTAAAAAAGTGTTGAACCCATGGGGATTGTATTCAACTCACACTAAGTACTATAATTGATAATCCTAACTTTATTCAGAAAACAACTAAATATAGAATAAACTAATATTAAAACTAAAAACTAAAGAAATGAAGTATTAAAACATTTAATTAAGATAATCCAAGAAGATACATTCTAGAGTCTTATTTCACCTAGTTATCCCATTTGTATTTGTCATGCCATTCAATCCTTATTCAATTATGTTGTTTATAAGTCAAGAATCCTAAAGTATTCAACTCCCTCTCCCGAGTAATAGTGAAAAGATTATTAATTACAGACTTCGATATCCCTACAAAAATCTAATAATTAACAACTCATTATGCTTTGTGATTATTGTTAACGACTTTGAAGGGATTATAGATTCTCCCGAACTCTACAAATCTTTTAAGTAATATCCTCTAGATCCTATTCAAAATCCCTCTCTCTCGAGCGATAGATTCTAAACATTCATCATCTCAATTTATGGCCAACAAACAAGAAGCATTAAACGCAAGAGAATATAAATAAACTAAATTATAACTTTATATAAATCAAATTAGCAAACAACACATAGGTTACATCATCCTCTAGAATAATGGAGTTAGTTCATGACTAAAGATAATAACAATGAAATTAATGTCATGAACATATTAGAAATCATTATAGTTTGAAGAAAGAAACTAGATGATAAAACCCGAATTGAATCCATTCGTCTTCGGACGTCACTGCATTCGTCTCCTCTTGTCGCTCTTCAATCTTTCTCTTTGTATCTCTATAAAATTATGTGTTTTTAAGTCTTAGTTGTGTATTAGCCTCCCTTTTAGGGTTTTGGACGAGCATATATATATTTATAGGAAAGTCTTGGAGTCCCTGTGCATGTAAAACCCTGATTTTTTTATGTTTCTCGGTGTCTACCACAGCATCACGACGCTGGAAAATGGCATTGCGGTGCTTGGTCTGTGGGAAATATATATGTGAGCACCATGTCTAGGCGTCGTGATGCCAGAAGTGGGCGTCGCGACGCCATGTACTTTTTTCAGGATTGGTCATTTCTGTGTTTCTAGCCTTCCCGCGTGCTTCCGATGTGTCCATAAGGTCCCAAAACAAGTCAAATCGCCACAAGATCCATCTTCTAATACTTCAACAAACTAAAAAATACATTAAATGACACGAAACTTAACAAAATAATAAGCTAAGAATGCATGAGTAAGTGGGTATAAATCGCACTTATCACCTGGGATCGGCTTCGCCAATAGTGGAGGTTGGGCCAGGTACTCCTTCAGTTGCTAGAATGCATCCTTGCATTCAGTTGTCTAGCTGACTTCTTTCTTGGCCATCTTGATCAGTTGGAAGAAGGCGTGACACTTGTTAGTGTCCTTAGAAATAAATCGATTTAGTGCTACCACCCGACCCGTTAAGCTCTGGACTTCTTTGTTTGTCCTCTGGGGCTTTAAATCCAACACTGCCTTGGTTTTATGTGGGTTTGTTTCGATGCCACGGGCACTGACCATTTACCCCAAAAACTTTCCCAAAGACACACCTAACGCGCACTTATTCAGATTTAGTCTCATATTGTGCTTCCTTAACAACTCATATGTCTCCATCAGGTCGTCCAGATGGTCATCGGGCTTCTCTGTCATCTTTATCATGTCATCGACATAGCCCTACATTATTTTCCGATAAGTGGCTTGAAAACCTTGTTCACCAACCTTAAATACGTAGCCCCGGTGTTCTTCAACTCGAAAGGCATCACCTTGTAACAATACAGTCTTTGGTCGGTAATGAAGGGTGTCTTCTCTTCGCCCTCGGCATGCAACCTGACCTAGTTTTACCCCGAGAAAGTATCCATGAAACCGAGCAGTCCATGACACGTCGTAGAGTCCACCAACTAGTTTACCTTATGGAGTGGGAAGCTGTCCTTCGGGCAAGCCTTGTTCAAGTCAGAGAAATCCACGCACATCATTCACTTCCCATTGTCTTTTTTTACTAAGACCACATTGGATACCCACTCCGGGTACTTAACCTCCCTGATAAACCCGGCCTTCAGCAAATTTTTAATTTCCACCCGAATCGCCCCATACCGTTCTTGGTTGAAAATCCTCCTCTTCTGTTTCACAGGCTTGTGAGCTCGATCAACCGCCAAGTAGTGACTGATGAATTTGGGGTCAATCCCGGGTATGTCTTTGTGTCCCCATGCGAAGACATCCACGTATTCTTTCAAAAAACACAACAACCGATTCCTCAAACTCGGCTTCAATCCTGCCCCAATCTTTATTATTTTTCCAAGGCCAAAAAGCTCCATCTGCTCTAGCTCTTCTCGTGCCCCCAAATAGGCAGGATCCCCGGGTCAGGGATCAGCCGACTCAACTTATGCCTCATCTCCTTCTCTCTCTTTCCTCTTCACCCATACCTCCTCAATACAAAGTGTTTCCTTAAAAAAAAAGGTAGCAAAGCAACTCCTAGCCTTCTTCTGTATTCAAAAAACTATCCCAATTCCCTCCCGAGTTAGGAACTTCAGATTTAGGTAGTAACACGACATAGCCACCCTTGAGTTCATCATAGAGGGCCTCCCTAAGATCACCTGATAGCTGCTCATGCAATCTACTATGGTAAAATCCATCATAATTATTTAGGTGTGGGGAGTCGTTCCAATAGTAATAGCAAAATGTATCCGACCCAGCGGGACTACGGATGCTCTCTCAAACCCGTACAACGGTGTCGTGTCCCGGGTCAAAGTGGTATACTCCACTCCCAAATCGTCTAGAGCTTCTTTCGCAATAATATTCATCGCGCTCCCGAGGACTACCAACATTCTATCTACCTCGACCCCGTCAATATTAGCCCTAATTATTAACACGTCATCATGGGGGTAGCTAACCCCTTGGGCATCTTCCTCAGTGAATATTATGGACACCGGTCTTGCCTTTTGAATCCTCGGGGCCCTTTTCGTCGTCAAAACCCCTGAGCCTTAATCCGGCAATAGTTCTTTCTTGCCCGGTTCGAATCCCTGGCCAATGTCTTCCTCCCTGCTATTATGAATATAGGTTTTTGCCCCCTTGTTATCTTTCTTCTCCTCTAGATGGGGCCCACTTCCCATTTTTCTCCCGTTTTCTTTTCCAATTTTTCCATCATGGCCTTCATGAAGGTTTGAGTTACTTCCCTTTCCTTTCGAACTTTCTATCTCTCACTTCGCATGGTTTCTTCCATTTTCTCCATCCACTCCGCTGTCGAAGCCTCTGAAGATCTTTAGTTCTCGTCTCCTGCCATCGTCTTTATGTGTTTGTTGCTTCTTCTACTATTCCCCACAGACGGCGCTAACTGTTGACGGTTGTTTTTCATTCCAAGGATAATTCGGGAAATCACTCCTAGAACAAACCTCCATCAATTAGTGAATTTATTTGGTTTATTGTGAACCAAAGGCAAACTTAGCAGGCAAATAGGAAATCACACGGACAAAACAAAGGATTTAACGTGGTTCGGCGAAATAGATCCAACCTACGTCCACGGGCACAAGAAAAATAAAATCTTTATTACCACTTTAGGTTTGACTGACCTCTTTTTCTCTCTCTAACTCAGAACTCTTTTCTCTCTTTTACAATTGAAAAACAACTATCTCTTGCTAGAAAATAATTGACCAACCATTTACAATGAACTCTCAACCCCTTTATAAACTAGGTCCAATTCCACTGTTACACCAACTCGTGACGTCATCCACGTGAACCTGTCACTGCTGCAGACTCTCTTCCCCAACCACTTTGTAAAAAGTAACTATGTCATCTGACACCTCATTAAACCATACTACTTTTGGTAACTGCTACACGTTATGCCATAGTGCCAGCCTATACTCTAACTGCTCTCACGTGATAGCGTATGCCAGAAGATAAGCTGGTGGCCCACTTATGTCACATCATACCTTTTGGAAGGTACAAGTTCCCATGTAGGGCTTACGTTATCTAGACTTGAACACAATGCACAACCCCGACCCACATCCTCGGGTCGGGAAATTGAGATGATCGACTACAAATTGAAATTATCAATTGCAAATTGAAATGATCAACCTATCCCACCAGGTCGGGTCAGTGCTGAGACCTTCATTCCCCTCATCTTCCCTGAACATCTTTCCACCTCAAGTCGGACATCAAGTACAAACTAATTCTGATCTTCTCGTCGGGCCAGATGCCTATACCTCTTGGACCTGCGCCCCTTGTTCGGGAAGTGGAAATCTCTTCTATACCCCTCTTCATACTTCGGCTCTTCTCGAGTCAGGAAATCACAATCAACATATTCATAAATATTGTACTGGTAATTAACATTTATTACTCATTAATGTGCTAATTAACAATTATGAAGGAATGATAGATCTGGTACTAAATCAGTTAGGATATAATTTATGTACACCAACAATATGAATTTAGTATTTTTGAAGGGTGAATTAAATATTTAACGAGGAGTGAAGTTGGCTATTGCATATAATGATATAAAACCCGACTCGAGGGTCAAGGATCCGAGATTAGATTGTGGGTCTATTGGGGTCGACTTATAATCACTAATTAATTATTTTTTTATCATTTTTTTTTTACAAAAAAATATAAGAAAAACCTAAATTAATAAAAAAATAATAATTTAAAAAATCAGCCTCTTCAACCTGCTAAATCAGAACCGGGTCACCAATCTAGTGGTTCAACATGCCGATTCAGCGGATTTGAGGCCGGTTCAACAATACATGCACCCACCGAAGGATTGGTTCTACGGCCCGATTTAGGTTTTTCTTTCTTTTTTTTTAAAAAAAAATAAAAAAATAAAAAAAAAATAAAAATAAAGAATTTGTATTCTATCTTATAGAAATCGGTTTCTAAAATTTAGAATTGAAATTCACTGTGTTATCGTCAGTTCCAGTTCTAGATCTTACGTAATATAGTGGATTCCAACCAGTTATGGATATACTCGGAATCATTACTTTCCTTTAGTTACGAACAAATATAATATTTTGTCAACATATCTTTTAGGTATGAAAAATATCTTTGAATGCTTATTGCTTAGTAGTTTGAATTTGAAATTTAATTTATGGACTTGTGTGATTTTTATAATTAAATTACTTGTGAGCAACCTAACCTTGATCATTGTTAGCTTGAAGTATAATAATTAACAAAGAAAGAAAGAAAGAAAATTAAAATTTACAACTTTCATGTAATTGTTGATAGATCCGGCAACGGTTCCGGTTCGTAACCGAAATCGAAACGGTAGGAATCGGCCGATTTCGGTTCCAATCGATTCCGGAACCGGAACTTGATTTGTTCAGTTTGATTAGGATTCTACCCTAGCCGAACCGAACAGAACCGGACGGCTCCAATGGTTCGAACCGGAATCGTTGGAACCGTCCGGTTCTAACCGGAACCGTATGGTTTCGGTTGGAACCATTGGGCTGGCAGCAGGGAGCAATGGCTCCCTGCTGCCTTTGTTTTTTTTTTGTAAAATATTAAATGTATACGTAATTACTAAATTGTCCTTAATAACATTAATAAAAAAACCTAGTTTTAGGAGCAATTTAGGTATCACAAAAAATAATCAAAAATATATATGGGTCATTATTCATTTTTTTCAATACACCAATTTACATTCTCAATTCTCTTAATTTCTTTAATTCTCTCATTCTCAATTCTCTCATTTTCAGTTTCTCCTATTGAATTAACTTTGTAATTCTTCAATATTAATAAAAATGACAAGCTCATCTGAGAACATCATGTCCAATGTGCCAACCCAAGAGAGCGGTCAAACTATCGGTACACGGAGAAAAGAAGTTAAGTTTCGATCTTCTGATATCTTCAAAATTCATTTTCATTTAATCGAGACTAAAAATGAAGGTCCAAGAGCAATATGCAACTATTGTGGTGTATTTTACAAATTTACTAGCGGTTATGGCAATATGAACAAGCATTTGGATAGATATCGTGCCGCTGAAATTGGACTTGATACAATACAAACTCAAATGGGCAGGTATGCTTCATCTAGTAGAGGTACGAGTTCTTTAGATTTATTTAAATATTTTGATGCTAAAAATATAGAAGAATTTGTTAAATTTAGTTGTATGGCACCTTTTTCTTTAAGTTTTAGTGAAAATTTTACTTTTACAAATTATGTTCGAGATGTTTAAATCCCGATGCCTGTAAAAATGCCTAA